>JAJHUR010139489.1:49708-234879 GCA_027495735.1 Lutjanus campechanus
TCTGGATAGCCAAAAAAAAAAAAAAAGAAAGAAAGAAAATTAATTGGGAAACTCTGGGCTGGAGTGTGATTGTGACTTTGATCAATGACTGGGGAAACTCATTACCAGCGTGGGCCAGTGCGTGAGGCGGACCCTAATTGCGTGCCAGTCTGTAATTCAGTGCTGTAATTGACAGCTGGATGAAGCAGGTGTGCCCAGTGACACAGTGGCGCCATGAGAGAGACAAAGGAGAAAGGGACAGAGAGATCACAAGATGGGATGAGGAAACAGGAGTGATTATGGGTTTTAAAAAAAAAAGGCAAAGGGAGATTCTAACCATTCCTCGGCACAGATACTTAAGGCTCTGGAGATGGAATGAGAGGAAGAGTAGAATAAACAAATAAAAAACAAAGGGAAGAGAGTGGGAGGATGCAGAGGCCAAAGGAGAAAAAGCAGTGAGAGGAAATTAGCAATGTGAGCTGTCTAAGATTTGTCTTTAGTCTTGAATATGTGAACCATACACTTGGGTATTACTAAAAATCAGTTGGCTAATTTGTGTGGTGATCAAGTTCCTGATCCTTTGGCATTATACAGCCACTGGTTCAATTGTATTTTTATTAACCAATCAAATGCACTGGATCACTATTAGCCTTGAAAATTATCTCTCTGTTTCTTAGTCAAAGTCATTATAAACTCCTGTACTTAATCCGCAGACTGGGTGGGCTGGGTCATAAAAACATTCTCCTGATCACGGATAGTTTGCAGGTGGGGAACAAGGATGCGTCTTCCCGGTAAGTAACTTAAATTTATGTCATCTGGAGAGTTTCCTTATAACTACTAGAGATTTAACAATTAATCAATTATTCGATTAGTTGTCAGCTGTTAAATTCATTGGCAACAATTTTGATAATCATCAGTTTGAGGAATTTTTTAAGAAAAAAGGTCAAAATTTTAATTTCGATCCAATTTCAGCTTCTGTTGTAGTTTCTGAAATCCTATATCTTTAGGTTATAGACAAAACAAGACATTTAAGGACATAAACTGATCATATTTTTCATAATTCTCTGGCATCTCATAGACCAAACAACTAATCAATTTATCGAGAAAATAATCAACGGATTAATTGACAACTAGAGGAGAGCACTCAGAGTTCAGATCTCCACCAGGCAACAGATGGTGATGCGCCTTCTGCAATGCCACAACCGCCAGATGCAACCAGCAGAGATTTGCAAAATTCTGCCAACATAAACATGACCCCCCACATACGTTATCTGTAGCTGAAACAAGATTTCAAACTGAAGCAGTTGTTGTCAACCTGTCAATGGTCGTAGAAAAAGAGAATTACTGCCTCACAGTTGTATGCCTCCACCAACAAGTTACAATTACAGTATGCATTTCTGTCCCAAGTCGTAATGTATGTAGAGAAGACTATGAAATTTAAGATGAAAACTTAAGATGAAACTTACCACTCTACTGACTTGTATTTAGGCGTATATATGAATTCACATGAACTCAAAGCCCAGCTGCACACAGTAAAGCATACAAATTCAGGGAAAAGAGAGAGCTAACATTGGATCTATATTCAGTATCAGTTGATATCCTGAATTATGATATGAGAAAAGGCATCAGGAGAGGAACATTGGATCAGTGCATCTGTACTAAAGATCTTGAGACTACTAGGGCACAACGATGTTCCAGTATCATTTCATTACTTAACAGGTGACTGTGAAAACAGTTATTACTTTCCTACTCAGTGGCTAGGTACCATCTGCAGATCTCATCTGCTGCTGCAGTTACTCTACTTTCCTAAAGGTGGTGTGGGTTGGCATCCACACCGACAATGACTGAACAGCTCCCACCTGTGGAGAACCTGCAGCGGGAGTCAGATAGCGAGTTGTGAGCCAGTTCCATGAAGTGCTTTGTAACTAATAAAAAGCGCACTCCAAACAAGGCCCGTCTTCTTGCTTGAAGTGACACACCAATACAGGGAGGCTTTTGTCGGCTTTTTTTGCCATCTTCTGGCACGCTCTCATAGACCAGGGGCAAAGAATGTTGAATTCAATCAAGCACGCCATAATTCCTTGCAGTGTATGAGTGGGGCTGACTCACAGGCGTCTAATGGCTGCTCATAATCAAGCACCATGATTAAGCACTTGGGGAAGTGGGCACACACTGAAAATCCTTTGGAGATGTCCTTTCCCTTAGAGCTAAGTACACTCATTACCTTGCGACAGCGGGTACGTGGGTGCTTCATTAGCTTTTATGCTGGGTTGCCTGTATTTGCTCATAGTTTTTCTGATTTTCACAGACTGAAAAGGCGCCCAAAGAGCCCTTGACTGTAACAGTTTGAAATCTGTATGCTGGCTACGTGGCAACAGGAAAGTCTCAAACTGTAGTAATTGCAAGTTTCACGGTCTCACTCCGAGCAAGAAATGACAGGAACGACTTTTTTTTCCAAAAAATTTCACCCATTTCAGCCGTAATAATTTTACATAATACACTTTGAATTTATGAAGAATGGTATGATACGTAATACACTTTAGAATTATTGAGAATGGCATGACAACTTCAGGAAAGCACAAACGACCACCCTGCAGCTCTGACATTACAGATACTTAAGTGCACTCATAAAGCCTTGTATAATCCCACTTTAAATCATCCCCGCAGAAACTATGCAATGTATTATTCTTTAAATTCCACTACAAAAAGGCAATAAAAACCTATCTGATCCATAACCACATTTTTGCTTCCCTTGTGGTTAAAGCACAACTTCCACTGAGAAGAAATGGGCACCTTTGATAGGTCATGGTCAGCACAAAGTAAAGTGAACCTCTCAAGATGCCTTGATTGTAGACTAATTATAATGTCAGCCCTGCCGGTAGAGATTTGACTGTGGCTAGAGGCCAGACGGAGGATGACATTCTCCACATGGCGAGTTACATTAGATATCCAGACAGATGCTTCAGCCACACAGACTCATTAGCAAGGGCCATGCAGGTTCCGAACCGGGAACTACAACTTTGACCACAGCCATCTGCATTCTAAAAACATGGTGTATTTGTTTAAAGAGAATTATTAAAGTCAGATTTACTGTTAATTGACACTTAAATGCAGAGATTGCAGAGATTCAATTTCTGCCACCAGGGGTCTCTCACATAAAAAAAAATAAGAAAAGACAGTTTGATAACATTGTTAAGTAACTTAAGGATCATGGGATTTGCTGTATTCACTTTTGGAAATGGTTACAGTGTGATATGGCATTAGTGTTGTATTTTCCTAATTTTAAAGGCCACATTACAGTCAAGTGATGTGATTTTCTGAACTGACCAGCCTGTTCTATTATTTGCTTTTACCCACTTTGTCATTGGATCCACATTACTAATGCTTATTATCAGAAATGTCATTGTGCTCATATTTTATAAAAGCACCAGTAGTCATCCCTACAATATTGGTGCATTATCAGTAAATGTATTTGGTTAAAAAAAAAAATCCACAGTAATGCATCATATTCTATATGATCATCATATGTTTAAACTGAGAATTTAGGGAAGGTTATTTTAGAGAAAATGTGTATCGAGGTATACACGCAGCCAAAAATATTAAGATATAATTTATGAGCTCTAATCTGACGTGACAGAAATCTTGTTGATAGTAATTATTAAAGTTTTATTCATGTTACGTTTACGTTTGCAGACTTCCTCCCTCACTCTCTGACATATACCATACTTCCCTGGATGCCACCGACAGGCAACCAAATAAAACCTATCATTACCTTGAATAAAATTCAGATTCTCTCATTTTAGACATTTTAATGTTACATATTAGGCTATACCTTTAATTCAAATTTCTGTCAAAAGAACATTGTAATATTAGGGCTGAACAATTCTATTGAAATCGCAATATGGTCTACTGCAATTTTCAAATCATATGAGTCACAATATTTGTGAATATTTTCATAAGGCAAAATGTGTATCGAAATACTATTTTAAATTAAATATTGTGCTGGAGAGAAGTCCTGGCCTACAAATCACATTCTACACACTTAAAAAAAGATTTGGATTTTTTTTTTTTTTTTTAAATCACACCATAATGATGTAAAAATGATCATTCCCTCTAATATCACAAATCCTATCATAATTGCAATATCAATCAAATAATCGCAATTAGATATTTTTTCAAAGTTATTCAGCCCTACCTAATATTACACAGAAATATAAGAGCGGTAGTATTTCTACTAGTAAAACACATATGGTGGTTGAGGTCATTTTCAAAAGCATGAATAAATCTGAAACAGCCCTTGTTCAAGATTTACACTTCATGACAACTACACACAGCTCATCAATAAACACGGTCCACAAGAGTTTTGGATTGATGGTTCTGCAGTTTTCAACATTAATGATAGTAGTTACAATGGGTGTGCAAATTCAGACCTTGCAAATCTGTGCATATGCATGCAAACACGCACACTATTGCCTTGAGGCATAGGGGAAGATGGATTGCCACTAAGTGTTTTCTGAATCATATTACAGTCCATAGATTATAACCATTATAGGTAAACCTCCTGGCAAAAAGATTAGTCTAATTAGTTCTCTCTTCAACTGTGCTCATCTTTGGTTGGACACATTCGTGATGCATTGCCTCTTTAAAATTTAGAGAAGCAAGTAGAATGCCACTTTAATCGAGTGTTTTACATCTTCCAATCTGTTTACCCTTGTCATCATAATGAGACTTGAAATGCTTAAATGGCTCTCGAAACGATTTATTGATGACGATTTGCTTAATATTTGTTTGAGAGAGCTCGGCCCACGAAAACACAAGAAATGCAACGAGAAAACAGTTGAGCTGCTGTGACTCTTCCACATCAAAGACGTCTTCCATCAACTTTGAGCCGTTTTTCCTCCTCAAAATATGGATTTGATGATACCCATCTCTCACTCCTAAAAATAAGCAGACAGATGCCTGACAAATGTCCTGATATCTATCAAAGTACTATCTCCTTGTCTTGTTTTTTCCCTATCCATGCAGCTGCTGACAATACATCACTGCCTTTGATCCCAACTGTCTAAATGTCTGCTGAATGTCACACAAGTTTTCAAACCGGCTGTCAGTGTGTGTTGTGTAGACAAACTCTGCGTGCGATATATGTGCAGAAAGTGATGTGTAGGCGCTTGACTGTGTGAAATGCACACAGATATGTGCAGAGAGCGCTGTCGTAATTTGTGTGTACGTGGGTGCATGTGTGTACACGTCTGAGCACAAGCCTTATCCAGAGAGGGATAAATCCAATCCATTACCTGGCGGGGCTCAGGGCAGCTCAATCGATGGCACTCTCAGTGGCTGCTGATGAACTTCCCTCTCTGACAAGGTGTATCATTCAGACCTGTCGCAGAGCAAGACTCTGTCTGGCATTTCAAAGCACCGAGGAAACTTAAGGCTAACATTTTTACTTAGGGGGGAAACGGAGCAGTATCCACATCTCTGACAGTATAACCCCAATTCCAAAGAGGTTGGGACGTTAGGGTGTAAAATGTAACTAATGACAGAGTTATGTCTACCACTGTGATTCATCACCTTTTCAACATTCACTAAGCGGATGGGAAATAAGGACACTAATTATGGAAGTTGTGAAAGGGATTTTTTGTCTAATTCTTGCTTGATATACAATGTCAGATGCTTAACAGTCCAGGGTTTCTCTCGTATTTCATGCTTCATAATGCACCACAAATTTTCACCAGAAGAAAGGTCTGGACTGCAGGCAGGATTCTAGTACCTGAACTCTTATATGCCGTTCTAATGCATGCGGAATGTGTCTTGGAATCATCCTGCTGAAATAAGCACGTCTCTGAAAAATACTTTGTTTGGATGGCAGCCTATGTCGCTCCAAATAAATGATTTCTCCACCACCAGTAACTTCAATGGCTGCAAGTAGAGCTATGTATATCCATCATGTCACATCCAAAGAGCCCTCAGCACTACTCGATGCATGTATTATCAATTCATGCATGGGTCGAACATAAACTGTAATTATATTCAATCATACCGAATAAGAAAACACTGAATAACATGCTTCTGGCGTGTCGAATCTGTGCTCATCTACAAGCATGTTTTCTTATCGTCTGGCTGCCACTTCCCTTCAACCTGAAAAAAAAAAAAAAATGAAGGGATGGAGAGATGGAGGAGCAGTCAGTGTGAAGGAGGAGGAGGAGAAGATCAAATGGCAGGGCGGTTATGAGATGTGTGTCTGATGCCTTTTCAGACTGCGCTGTTTTGGCCGCCGCACCAGTCAATCACGATTACAATGGCGAGGAGAGATGGGAGCAGTGGTGCAGAAAGAGCAGGAGTGATAATTACAATGCAAGGGACAAGATAATGGGAACACGCTGCACTCTCCCAATCATTTCATGTATCAGCAGCCGACTGACCCCCCTCCCATCCCCTCCGCCCCCCTCCCCTACTGACAACCGGCAATCACAGGTCATATTTGTGAAATCCAAAATGAATTAATTTGATGACAGCAGTGGGGGTTGTGATCCGTCTCTGTGTATGCATGTGTTTGTGTGCACAGTTTTGTCAAATGTCAAAGAATATTGACTTGTACTTTTCATGATGAAATAAGCATATGAGCATGACATTATGATTGTAGGATGAAGAAGAGAGGGGCCATGAGCACTGCAATGTAAGTGTTCTTGTGTGGATCACACCAACCATGCCAACCCTTCATCTCAAAAGGATATAAAAATTGGGCTCTTAGAAACTGTAATAATACCAGTCACAGATTTAACATTGCATTAGCCTCTGTTAGTAATGTCCATGTTGTGCACCTATTTAACAATATATGCTGGGGCTGCACAATTAATCTAAATATTATCTAAACTGTAATATGGCCAAGTGCAAAATCGAAATTGCAGAAGCTGCATTTTTTTTGATAGCGGAAAAATGTGACAAAACAGCATTATAATGAAGCACTGTGGTGCTGCAGAGATGTCCTGGCCAACAAATCTTGTTCTCTAGATGTAAGAAAACATGTTTGTTTGGTACAGATCCCAATAAATGTCAGATCATCATGATTTAGTTATTTATTTTTACATGTTATGCATTGGTGCCCAAACCTGGTTCCTATTATGTGAATTCCTTCACTGTGCTGGGAGCAGTACATGTTATCCCACTGCTCCTCTTAAGTATAGTCAGCTGAGAACATTAATCACAGGATCGTCTAAATTAAATTTACCATAAAGCGTAAAGAGGCTTAATGAAAATTAAGTTGTTTATGATGTGCATGATTACAAGGGTATCTTCTCTTTACTGGAAGTACTTGGGATGAACAATGGGGATTTGAGCCATTTGGAAAGGGACAACTCTGATTGCACAGTTGACGCCCAAAAGCATTCAAGCAAAGTTTATAGGCACAATCAATCATGGCACTGTTATTGGGGATGTTAAGTTGTATTTAACTCATTTGTATTTGAATGTATTGGCTTGAGCTACAAGTGAAACTGTCTTTTTTCATTGTTGTGTTCGTTGTATCAAGCCTTTGAAACACTGCGTGTTGACTCAGATGAAATATAAGTATAGATATAGATAATTGATTACCATTTTTTATTCAGTTGAAACCTCTTATAGTGACCCAGGTTACAGTGATCAACCACTCACATGGAAGAAGTTTAGGACAGAATCATTCCTATAAAAAAAATGTTTAATATCACAATCAAATAGTCCACTTAGACTTTTTATTGTGGGTCCTTTCATACAAGACAAGATGGGGACAGCAATTTTAAAAATATGGAAAGTCAGTTTTTTCTACATTACACCCATGATGCGTTGCCTTGCAGTAACTTTTCTGCTTCCAGCCAGCTACTTTAGGCTGGTGCTGCGTGCACATTGAAATCATGACAGGAAGAAGAACGTCATATTCTCGCAATGAAAAACTTAAGTCTCCTCAAATCTTGTGACAAAGTGAGCAAATGTGATGCAGCAGCAAAACTAGAGTAAGCTATATATTATATACAATACCTGACTGCATTATACAGCAGTTCAATATTGAATGAATTTCAATTAAAGTTATTTGTTTATTTGTAATTTTGAAATCAACTTATTTACTACCCTTAAAACATGTATTAAACCTTCTTTCAGTCAGTCTGTTCTACACTTTCAGCCAGCTGGCTGAACCAGAAAATTTGGGCAATTTCAAATGCCAACAGCACATTACAGACAAAATAATAACACATATTGAAAGATGAAGTATTGAAGAGTAATTTCTACTATAGTTTTTTTTTGCCACATTCCAAGTAAGACATGTTGAAAGTCTAGTTGTTTCTGCACTGACAACACAAAGGCTGGTCATGCCAATTTCAAATGCCATTTACAGGTCACAGGAGGATAGGAGGAGTGGAGACAAAATGAAAACGGCTATGTAGAGCTACGAGATTATAGATTTTAATAGAGTAAAATCATATTGTCCAGATTTTTAGAAAATGCATTCATTCATCAACAAATCATGAAATGGGCTTATTTGGAAAATCCATGGGCTTAAAGGGCACGTTAGGAACCCATTAAGATACCCTTAAACTCTCAGCAATGCATCATTGGAAATGATGTAAATGAGGGTCATCTCTTGGCCTTTTAGCTGCACATGTAAATGTCACAAGCCAGAATCCTACAGTTGCCCACAATGGTGAAGGAAACCAATACACAAGTTACATTACACAAACTACAAAAACTTTCCAGACTGAAGTTTAGTTTCAGCCTCATGTAAACTTACTAATACTAGTAATAGTAACAACTAATCATAATTATCAAGAAAAAAGAGTGCTGGTATCAGTATAGTATATTATTAGCAGATATCCAAATTCAGATATCAGAATATCAGAAAAAGAACTGAAAAAAGGGGATCTCTACTAGAAATGTATGAAAAGCAAATTTGGTGCGCTTAATAGCAATGTTTTCCCTAATGAATGATCATATCACAATTGTTTTGGCCAATATAATCACACTATGCAATATATTCCTTATATTAGCATCTGCCTAACAAGTGCAGTGTTAGCAGCAATATTCCCAGTGCTGGTGTAAATACACAACACAAAACAACACAGGAGCATCAAACTTGATCATTCGCAGCATGCGAAGGAACAACAGAGCAAGAAAACAGTTCCTCTGAATACTAAAAGTCTTTGAGAGCATTAATTGCATCTGCTTGCACAATGTCAATCAACTGATCCTTGCAACCAAAGCTGTTCACACAAATACATGAGGAGTGGATGATGGAGATTACAAATTATATGCATCCATGGTCTGTTTAAACAAGTGTCAAAGATAAGGCTGCTTTTCCTCCTTGGCATCGTACAAATGACAAAGTTGCCATTTCATGCTTAGCAAAACTGAGCATACTTTACATGACTGAAGGCTAGATTACCTTGTTGACCTCATATCCAAGGCTGCACAAGACATCTGCTGTTCTGCTTCATGTTATGCAGATGAATTTATGTGAACCACTCTAAAGAAGAAGCCCAATATGTTTATAGCGTATGTATGTGAGTCAGCGGTTCAAAACACGCAGACAACATATGAAACGACGCACAAAGGCAAGTAAATAATTACACAACTGAATAAAATTCAGCGATCAAAGCAAAAGTCTCACAAACACAACGCCCACACGTGCAATTCTGCATACTGTATGTACAGACAAAAGAAGGAAGGTTGAAGAGAAAGAGACCACACAGTTAAAGCTGCTTGAGGGAGAAGGCACAGCTAATCCGTGGTTATCAACACTTTTAAGCCTGCAGACTTCAGAGCCATTTGCAAACGCTCCCCTCCATTTCTGCTGCTTCGCCTTCCCTTTTTCACTGGCACACGAAGATGCTTGTGTTTCCACCTGAATCCGTGACAGACCGCCTGCAAGTGGCAGCACGGTAATGGTTTCCAGGGAGACGGCAAAACCAACGCTCCTAGATGTACAGGGATGCAATGCGTTACGCCCCATTTCTGCTCGCAGGCACAAGCCACTGAGTCCTCTATCCAGCAAGCTCCTGCTTGAACCCGTGTTTACCACATCAGCTCGATTCCGGCAGTAAGAACCGAGAGTGCTGCTGCCACCCGCTGATGAGTGTGCGAGTAATTCCACCAAATATGGCCATTTTGCCCTTCTGCTGTTAATACACAACAAAAAAGGATATTATTTAAAACTTTAACATTTCCAATGCAGAATATTTTAAAGGGGCATTTGGATTCCAAGGAGTTGCTAGTCCTGCTATTCCACTCAAATAACTCCACCCCTTTTGAAATGTCCAACAATCTTTTCATTAACCTGTAAAGCATAAACGCACAATATGCAAGTTCTGCTGCTAGGGGTCTCGCTCATATTAAAAACAATAACAAAAGACAGTTTGATGACGACATGAAGTAATGTGGGATAATGGGTGCTGTTTGCTTCATTGTTAAACAACCACCAGTGCAAATGAAAATATGTCATGACTCAGAGAGAAGTCATGTTCATGGAGGAGGTAATGTATTTAAGTTTTATAGTTTTATTCACGTTACGTTTATTTACGTTTGTTGACTTTCCTCCTCACTCTCTGATCTATCTGATGTATCCTGTTTTCCCAAAGTTATGGTGACTAGCAGCTAGTAGGAAAAGCAATGTTGCCTTGAATAAATCACAGATTCGTCAGAGTTTGACCATTGTTCAAAACACTTGGGATTGGCTTATTAGACATTTTTCATGTTTTTCTAATTTCCAATCTCATTGTTCTTCAGAGGTAAGTAAGGCCCCCCACTACTCTTAAATTAGAGCTGATTAATGGATTATGAATCAATTAAATTAATCATCAACTATTTTGATGCTGATGAAGTCAAAATTCTGCTTCCAGTTTCTTAAATGTGAATATTTTCTGGTTTCTTTGCTCCTTTAGGACAATAAACTGAACATTGTGGGCTGTGGGCATAACAAGACATTTTGAGGACGTATTGTTGCTCTTTGCGAAACACTGATCAACATTTTATAGACCAAACAACCCCTACCTTAAATGTTAACATTGTTTTATCAGTAATCTATTACAACAATCCAATTGTAGAATGGATTTGGTAGAAATAAATGAATCAAATTATTCTGTTTCTCATTTTTGTAATATGAAAGAGAATGCACTTAAACTAAAATGTAGGCAACACTATTATTACATCGTCCGACATTTTAAAAAGACTTGTAACCATCATTTCACAGTAGGCTAATTTGCCTTAAAAAATTAGGGGTACAAAGTAAAAACAAGTATAACAAACATATGTGGCTGATATGAAATTGTTACAGCAGGACAAGTGTTGAAATGATGCCTTCATTTTACCTTGTAACATTCGGCTGCTGACAGACATTTATAGAAACCTCACAGATCCTATCGAAATCAACAAATGGTCAGTGAGTGAAGTCAGAACAATTAATCAAATCAGAATTTGGTCTCACAGTCTACCTCAGCACAACATCGTGAACACAGAGACACACGCAGAACATTGGCTTTCATAAGGCACGACAGTCATCTCTGTATGAATATTTACAGTCTAATGGTTACAACTTTGGGAGCTTAGCGATCAAAGCAAAAGAAAAGGATGTGAACAGTTTTCTAAATGAGTTTTCAAAAACGATCTGCTGGGGTCAAAGCACTAACATGCAATCAGGGTGGCCTCAGCGAGAAGCAGGAAGATTATGGGAGGCACAAAGAAAAAAAAAAGTTTTCTCAGCTAAAGAAAGGATTAAAATTTTTCAAATTGCAATTAAAAATACTCAAAAGTCACAGGGAGAAAAAGTTAACAGCGAGCACTTATTAATGAAAGACATATTTCAAGTTCAGTGTTGTCTCTCTGTACATTTTTCTATCATTCTAATCCTTGTAATAGCTTTCAGCGTATTACAGAGCCTAAGCTTCCGTCTTGCATGATATTGATTTGTTGCAGGTGAAGAAAGCCGAAAGCGGTTTGTCGCAGGTGTCGTGAAACAAACAACATGCCTGGAGAGGGCAACAAAAACAAACACAGATGAACAGAAAAGCATCATGTCGTCATTGCAGACCGTCGTGGGTTGAATTTTACATACAGCGGAGGGGGAAATATCAGGAAACGCAACACGTGAATTAGAAAAAGAAGGAGAAAGCAGAAAAGAGAAAGGCGGGAAGGCAAAGCATGTGGTACCAAAAGCCTTCAACCATCAAAACCACCCTACCTCTGTCACTGTAGCCTTTCTAAAGCCTCTCAATAAGACGTGAGATTGGCATTATGTGACTAATCTCCAGTACTGCCAGAAAAACTAAAAAACGTGCTGCTATGTCTGTTTTTTATTTCCCAAAAGACAGCTCTGCCCTCACACTCACTTGTGTTACTGTTTCTCGGCACCATGCAGTCATTACTGTATAGTGATTTTGTTTCATGCAGGCAAGTGGAAGAGGCTCATAAATGGGAAGTGGTAGAAAAACTGGCAAGTGGGCTTTGCCAAACAGCCTCGGGCTGGAGTCAGACAAGAACACAATACATTAATGCCCCCTAGTGATGAATTATGATAAAGACAGAGGACACAGCTCATGTGTCAAATGTTCAACCTCAGAACTGTGTGCATAATTTTTTAACCTTTTTTGATGTACATGATTGTATATTGATGTATACTATTAGATTACATGATTATATGTATGTTGTGAAAGATAAATGCAGCTTTAAGAACACCAGCACAATATGTGAGTGTTTAAAAACCTACAACAGTAGGGTGAATTCAGGCAATGTGGGACACTTACTTCAGCTTCAGTGTGTTTATTTCCTATTCTAACTAAATCTGTTCAACAGTACTTTTAACATCTCTGTCTAATGTCTATTAGAGCTCAACAGTGACCACCCAGGTTTTCAGCAGCTCTGGTTCCATAAGTGAATTTCCAATTCATTCGCTTCATTGACATTTCAGAAAAAAATCCTTCTGAAAAGAGTTAAGTTTACTTAAAACAATTTAGGAAACCAATTACCTTGGGAAAAGTAAGTGAAAGAACTTAACTGTGTCAAGCTGTGCATTACTGCCGCCGACTTACTCAGAATAACCAAGTAAATATTGTACAATGAAACATGCATGAGGGCAAAAGTACTGGAAATTCAGTGTAGGCAAGTAAAATTAAAAGACTAGTATAAACTAAGTTGCAGGCATTATATAATTTAAGTAAGGATAACGTTTGCATGTACTTCATTCATTCTATAATATGTACTTGGTTTTTCCGGGTAAGTCGGTGGCAGTAATGCACCTACTTTTCACAAGGTAATCAGTTTCCTAATTGTTTAAAAGTAAACTAGGCAGCCTGCAAGGGGAACTACGTGCGCTGGCGTGGTAAACATTTCCATGGTAACAGTGAGCTCTGCCAATCAGAGGCATCGCTGTTAAACCGTAGGAAATCACATGATTGTATGGGGGTGATGTCACAGAAAGGGGCGGGGCACTTGTCAATCATGAAGCTCCCCTGGGGAACTGCAAGATCAGTAACAAAGACTCCTGACAAGATTAATGTTAAGGATATAAATCTGTCATAAATAAGACAACGTTCCTGATTGTTATCAGATTATCATCACTGTCAGGCGAAAACATCTCCTCGTTTCTACCCAGTGTCATGTTTCTGATCTAATTAAGCAACAAAATATGCATTCAAGTGTTGGACTTCCTATAGCTAACATAGTATAGCATCCATAATTATTCAAGGTTTATAAGGTCAATTCTAGTAGACAAGGTTCTGTAGGTTTTGTAATTGTTCATAATCTAAAAATGTGAGTAATTTGTGAGTTAAAATATGTAAATTAAGAGTAACAAGTGAAAAAGGATACATAGAATCAAATAATGAAATAAAAATACTAAAGAAATAAATAAATTCAGATGTTTGTTATTGTCTTTAAGTTGTTTATGGGGGGAAAATGATGTTTTATATGTTTAAATTAATTACATTTCAATACATTTTCTTATTTAGCTTTATTTTTTCATAATGGTTGTTAAAAATTGTTGATATTGAGCTTGACATATATGTCTTAAGGCCTAATACAAGTGTCTCCTCTGGTTATGATATCTATATTCTTTCTCCTGGTCTGGTTAGAAAACATCTTAAGTAAGGTCTCATGTGTTGATCTTACCAGTTAGATATCAGAATATGAAGTCAAAATTGCAAAAAATAAATGTCCCAGGTTACCCAAACCAAAAATATCTTGATATGACAAAAACATTCTTCAGCAAGTGAACAGTATGGCATTAACAAAACCAAACTTGCAAAAGAGACGCTGAGTAAAAAAGTAGCTATTGCCACCTATGCACCCTGCAGCTTCTTCTTTCTGTCCTCCATTAAGCCACCCTCTCAAGTCTGAAAATTTGGCAAATCCCCGGAACAGACTACACCCTACTGCTATACTTCTTCAGCCCGCTCATATTTAGGATTCCACCGACCTCACAGGGTCCTATTTCTTAAATCTTCCAAAGCAATCAGATTTCACACTTTCTTCTGCCCCAAGTAAGAGGGCCTCTACCCATAATCCTGTTCCTACTGCTTGTCAGGATGACAACAAGAACAGAAACCCGTGGGCTGTGTGTGTGTGCGTACGCACATGTACACAACTGGGCACAGGGTGGTCTGCTAAAGAAGAGATACAGACAAGACAGGAAATGCTAGGGGAAAAAAAACGAAAAAGGAAGAAACTGTGTAGGGAAAAGAATATGTTTGTAAAAGGGAGTGGAAAAAACTGTCAGCAAACATATATTCCTGTTAAAACTCAACAGTGAAAAGATGTGTTAAACAAGTAATAGGGCAGAAATATAAGCTTCTACAAAAAGCAACAAAATAAATCTAACATAATAAAATGGCTGACATAAAAATTAATCAGTCACAACTCTAGCCACTTTGTCAATCCCCCGTCTAAAATGGGACACAGTGAGAACGTTTCCCTCACAGCCGGAGATGTAGTCAGCAATAAAAATCATAAACTTGCAGCTTAAAGCTGATAATTCATTACATTACAAATGGCATTTCACCCTACAGCAACAAACCAGAGAAACCAAGTTTGTGCAGCATAAAAATACAATACTGCAGCAACAAATAGCCTACATTTACACAGAGAGTAGGCAATAAGCTTGACACTACACAGGAGAAGCCAGGTGCCATTGTCTTAGCATAAATAAGTCAATATAACTTCTAAACTTTTTACAATTTTCTACCACCGTCTAGTTTTATCCAACTACAACCACGGGCACCAAAAGTGCCTCCAGATACAGTTCCTCTGTTGACCGCTAGAGGATGCCTCCAAGAAAAAATACACCAATCCTGGCAGTGCAATTACACACAAAGTCAATGAAATAATGTTGATTCTAGTCACATAAACTGAGGTGAAGACACAACATTGCAAGTCAAAATGTTTTAACTCCACTTATCCTTTGTATTCACACACACACACACACACACACACACAGAGTCAGCATGGATTGTTTGCTAGAGAAAAGTCTGTCAGTGCATTTAGCTGTTGGTGCTGAATAAACTGACTGCAAAAACACTCCAGCGGTCGATGTCTGTGAATAAAGAGAGGTGAAAACTTCCTATTTGTTCAAAGTGAAAACACCTGAGGACTTAAACCGCAATCCAGTCCACTGTGTTCCTGTCTAGCTACATTTTACTTTTAATTCTCAGGAAAAAATACAGACTTAGTTGCCCCTCTGGTGTGATCCATTTTTTGTTTTTTGTTTTTTTGCCCTGCCCCGAAAAGAAAGCTGATGTGGCAGATTTTACAAAATGCATACCCCTTTCATTTAAAACTTTCCTTAAGAAATGGGAATTCTTCTTGGCCTGGTTTGTTGTAGCTGTGTTATTCTGGCAGGAGCAGTGGACTTACAGAATTGTAGGGCTTCTAGCCTACACACTGTGCAGTTCCAGAAACAGGTTGTGATAATGAAAAGGAAAAAAATGTGTGAAATTTTGTCATAAATTGGGAGAATAGAGAGAAAGAGAGAACGTCTCCACAGCCAATATCTCCAAAAACTCTGCAACTCATTCAAATAAAAACTAGATTAATGAATAACACTACAGGCCAGGGGAAAAATATGTATTTTGGGGTGAACTGTCCCTTTTAAGCTAGATAGCTTGATGGTGCAGTTTACACAGGGCTTCAACTGATCAATGATGTATCCAGAGCACATCTTTCATTGTAATTTCTGTTATATTAACTGAAAAGATTTTTCCATTTTGGATGCCAATTACTGGCGTCACTATTGTATCCTAAAGTGCCAGAGTTGTTTTTGCATCTTATTGTAATCATGGGCAGTAGAAGCCAGATAGTTCACTATACTTTGCTGGCAAAAACTTAACAGAATTAATTTTTATTTTTATGTCTGGCAAGCATGTTAAGGGCCTCTGGGTCTTATCTATGACTGTGGTCAATTCTGACATGTGAACCTGCAAACATCAGTCAATAGACCTGCTTTTGGCTACATAGGACTACCTGAATACAACTTCTTTTCTGCTGCCATGAATGCTAAATACTCTATGAACATTTACCTTGAAACAACAATCATAAAAAAATAAAAATAAAGATTTACACAACTGTATTCAAGGCACAAAACTAGCACCACCCATCCGCAAAATGCTAGCAAAATATGAAAATTGCTGGTAGATTTGTTTCACTGTATTCCTGAGCAAAGCACAGAACTTTTTTCAGTGTATACCCAGTTTGCATTTTGTTAACTTGGGTTAACATGTTTTTAATGTGGTCATAAAATATACCTTATGTTTACTGTTATTTCATCGCTGTCCCCAAAATCCCAGCAGGAGATATTTTGTATACTTTGAAAGACATTTAGCTAATTTTAAAATAAATATTTTAGAGACATATTTCATATAGCAGGGTTTTTCAGTGTGGTAGCTAACTGTTAGCAGAGTCTTGCTAGCTCAGTTCAATGTTAGCTGTTAGCTGGGTCTTGCTAACGTTAACTGTACTCTCCTCATATATTCGGCAAACATTTTTTAAGTATCAAAATTAAACCACAGTTAATCTCACAAGCAAAACAGACAAAAATTAAACATACCATGACTTACCAATGGCGGCGCTAGCAGTGCTGTCTGGTGTAACAGTCATTCCTGGGAGGATGTTTTGACTTGTGACTTCGTCCAAATTAAGTTAAAACACGCGTCTGTGGACTCTCCACCATTATTCGAGGATAAAATTAATAATTGGTTTAGATGGTTTCATACAATCACTTCCAAACGACAGTGCTGGGTTGGTACTGGTGGTCATCGCCTTGATTTCACCAGGTGTTTCTAATTAGCAGGAGCTCGCAACGCTACTCAGGTGCTTCTCCAAAGCTGCGTTCAAGGATTTCTTGGAAATTTCCATCTCATATATTTAAAAAGTTGCAATAGGACTCCCGCACACTGTCCAACTTGCACTATAACATTTATTTGCAACGTTTCGGTACTAGACCTTCATCAGACAAACCGTTTTTTGTTAATGAGAAGCCATCTTAAATAGGGAGGGGTCGTTTCTCCACAACCAATCGCATTCCCACGTGCAAACACGGAGGGACAAAATCATCATTGGGTTATTACAACACACAACAAACAGAGACAGCAAAAAAACAAAACTCTCAGTGTGACATCAGTCTAAAGTAACCCCCACATGTCTAACAGGGAAATATATAATATAAAGAATAGGTCACAAATCAATAAGTATTTCGAATAACAAATATTGCAGATTCCCTTTGTAAGTAGGCTGATAGGGGTATGTTTACATTATAAGTTACAAACAGACATATTAGATACAAAAAGACACATCATCAAAATATACAGTAACAATGATCAAAGTTAATTTTGCCCTATCCGAGCTCCACACAATTATAATAAATGACAGCAGCAAGAAAGTCATACAGATACCAACAATTCTAAACATGGCATCTGAACAAATTTATATAATCAAAAAAAAAAAGGATTTTTCACATTTATCACCAGAGGCTCAAGAAAATGCAGTGCAATCTCATAGATTTGCTTTACTTTACACAATTTACACATTCAGTTGACACAATAATGTCGTGGTGACTGTTTTGGATATTAATAAGTAGCTTATAGTGTAACCCATTCCGATGGCTAGCAGTTAGAGTTTGTTATCTAACAAATTGTTGATGTTATTCCCAGCTCATGATGATTGTTGTCCTTGATATCAGACCTGTTACATACTGTATAACAAAAACACAACCTACTCCAATAATGACCAACCACAGCTTTATGACTCTACTGTACATAGATATTAAAATGTTATCCAATATACAGTGATGTGAAAACTTTTTTTTTAGTAGAACATAATGCAGATTGTTTTTATTTTCTGCCTTCATAGGCAACATTTTATGTATATTTAATATTTTTTCTTAATTCAGATTTAAAATATATATAAATGTTTTTGCTCTATTTGGTTTTTTATTTATAGGTATGTATGATTATTAAAAACATTAGTGACCAATACTGTTTCAGTGCCCTGATATCATTTTGGATAATAAAGTTTAATATCCTGCCTATATTACATATCTTTATTACAAGATTTGTTGAGCACATTACAAAAAAAATGTTTGTCCTTCTATATATTTTATATTATATTCTGTATATAGAATATCAGTCAAATTATTATTTTTTTCACTCCCTAATATCAGTATCAGCCCCAGTATCAGTATCAGCCCCAAAGCACTAGTGGCGCTGGAATACCTACCTGAGTCTTTTTAGTTAGTCAGTAAGCTTTAACACTAAATTTTGGTGATTGTAATGATATCAGGGACTGGTTTTAGGCTATAATTACTCTGTTGGCCAAATATTAATGCACATACTCCAGCAACTTCACCTGCCCATCTAGTACATTCTGTAATTTGTTTTGCCTTTTCTGAAAAGTATTTACACAGTTTGCAACTTCTATGTCTGCCCCTAAATGTCACATCTCATTAATGTTAATAGAAACAACATTGCTAGTTGGTTTAAATGAGTTACACTTATATGTAAGAGTTCTACCATGACAGCATTTCAAGGTATACAAAAGTATGTAAACAGTATTAACATGAAGCAATGCAATTTTAGAGATACTAAAAAAGGAAACTTTATTTCACTGTGCAAGGTAATCAGTGGTGTGTGTTGCTTTTGAAAAACAAAGGTTATGCTGATTTAAAGAGGGAATAATAGAAAAAAAACTGAACAGAAAATAGGAACTCAACTAAAAAGGGATATGGGGAGAAAAGATGGAGCAGAGCGGGAGCAGGGGAGAATTTAGCAAGAAGGGGGAGACTGAGGTAAGTTGACAGAGTGAGAAATCATATGAGGATGAAGGATGTGAGTGAGCTTGAGGGACAGTTTGCCAGAGAGAGACAGAGAGAGAAGGAGAGGAAAAATGAGAAAACAGAAGTCTGACTCTGACAGTGGAGCACCGAGTTCAGCTGATGGCCCCTAATGAAGTACGGCAGCTGCAGAGGAGGAGCCCACACTGACAGGCCGGGTCCCACTCTGACGGATGGCTGAGAAGACACACACTCATACACATACACACACACACCAGAAGACAGCTAAGATTTAAGCACACCAAAACTATGATAGACATGCCATGCAATGAGGAGCAGAGTACTGAATGGCAGAACATTGTAAGGTTTCGCCGAATACATTGCATGGCGAGCACTTTCCCTTTTCCTCCAGTCCAGTTCACATTAGAATAATTTTCCAGTCTGGGATTGACATTTTAACAGTGTTTTGTTATGTAGCTAAATATTAGCTAAACAGTTTGCTAATTTACGATCAAGCTTTACAAGCTAGCTAATTATATGTGACAGCTAGCTAACTAGCTAGCTCAACATCAATCGTTAAATAGCTGTTTAGCCACTGTTTTGCTAACATTAGCTAACTTCAGTTGTGATGGCCTTGCCTTCACCAGGTGTGTCTAATTAGCAGCAGGGTGACCTGCTCAGGTGCTTCTCCAAAGCTGCGTTCAAGAACCCCTCGTAAACTCCCACGTCATAAATTTAGCAAGAAAATAGTTGGTAAAACTTTTCGGAAAACTTGAAAAGTTGGGCTCAAAACTCAAAAATCAATTGAATTAAGCTGCCTTGAAATTTTGCGTTTTCTCAACTTTTTTGTAATAACAGTGTAGGACATCTGGACAGCTGCTTCATTAATGAGACAAAATAAGTGCATTCAGGCAGAATTAACAGGCTCTTATTTTTTCCTCTCATCAGTAAAACAACATACACATTTTAATGCTTTATGAAAGATGAGCTGCAGATATAAACGTTAAATTAGCAGAATTTCTTCCAGAGTTTTACTTATTTGGGGACATAAATAAAATCTCCCCGTCATGACCCATTGTTGACTGACTGTTTTACAGGACCCCCAGAAACATCTTTTAACCATCTTGACCCATATAGCTCAATAAAGGCACACCTTATATCATCTTATCATATCTCATCTATCTCAATTTAACATTTAACATGCATGTAAGTACAGGAAACAGGAAAGGAGAAAGTTTACCCAAGTTGCACTACATGTCAAGCTGGCTCAACTGTTATTGGAGAACAAAGCAAACAGACATGGGACTTACAACTTGATGTAATACAGACAGCAAACTCATTTTGCAGCCACTTTTCCATATTACTGTTGTTAACTACAGAGTCTAGACTGTAAGATAAAAGCCAGTAACATATTCATGACTACTGCTGTGTCCTTTCTCCCACAGATAATTCAGTCTTGAATGTAGTTGATGGTGAGGAGACAATGAGAGGGCGATGTCACAGGTCAATGATTAAAAAAAAGGAGGAGGCTCATTACCTTCAGGTCTCTCAGATGAACAGGGTATTTGTGAGTTGGTGAATTCCTACAAGAATACAAGAACAAATAGTTTATTTGATGCAAATGAGTGGGAGTGAAAATCCATTCTCTACCTGCTTTTCTGAGTCAATTATGCTGTTGCCATGTTGGTAGGAGCATCAAAGTCCATTTCGCTTCCACACATTTACGTCCTTTTGAGGAATTTATTGAGCGCATTTTCAGCATTGTTAGAGAGCCAATAAAAGCCTGAAATACCTTTGGTGAGTCAGCCTCATTGTTACTGTTGAAGGATGAAGACAAGTTGAGGGGCAATGTGCTAGAAAATGGAACAAAAAAATAATTTAAAAAAAAGGGTGAAAGAACGCTAAAAATATCTGCTTCAGAGGCATGAGTTTCATCTTTTTTTTTTTTTTTTTTAACCGATGTTGGATCAAGGACACACTCCACCTGGATTACATTTTAACAATGGAAAGACTCGGCCCCTTTTGTGCACAAATATTCTATAATAAAGCCCGACTGAGATACAGAGAGACGCGCTGAACGAGGAGGAATTTGAAATAAAGGCTTGGCAATGAAATAAAGTAAAGGTTATGGTACACATGGTCATGAATGTCTGCATCAAGCTGTAACTTTTCTTTTGGTAGAGAAGTCCTCTACTTCCCTCTTGAGGATGAAAACTGTATGTTCATTTATTTTGTGTTCTGAATCATCAAGAGACCTTTCAGAGAGTCTTGGATGATTAACAAGACATTGTAAACCATTTACATCATGTTAGAACACAACAATCTTGAAATACCTTTGTTTCAAAGTCAAAATATTGGTATTATTGATTGTCAAGTGGCTGTACAGTTGCTCTCTGTAGGAGAATAAATGGTCCAAACACACAATAACTGCCCATTTCTTCATATTAAAAAAAGAAGTTGAATCTGCTATGTTTAATAATTCAACGCATATACAAGCTAATTAGATTAGTTTTTGTAATAGTAAGTAAGTAAAATTTTATTTATATAGCACCCTTCACAGTACGAGTACACAGAGTGCTTTACAATGCCAGCAGAATAAAAAGAGTACAGAAGAAAACCATCACAGGTTTAAGTACAGAAATATAAATACAGACATAATAAACATTAAAAATAGAATAGAATAGAATAGAATACAAGTCACATGAGTCCAAAACAGAGACTGTACAGACGATTTGGCCAGCATATCAACCACCAGAGTGTGACAACAGTGTGCGAGCGACTAACATTGAAACGCTAGCTAGTCTGAAAAATAACTTGGATTGGACTTCTGCTTGATCAAACTTTTTAAAAAATGTATATCATTATATTCAGTATTTTAGAGAGAGAGAGTTGTAACACTAGCTGGGGACAGATGTGCAACAATGAGAGGTATTTTGCTGATTTAAGATCCACACCATCCAAAATGTTCCATACAGACAATCCACAAATACACATCATTTTAATGCACTGTTACAACTATTCCCCTTGAGCAGCCATTACAAAACTATCTGGTTTAGCATTTGGGCTTGAAGGCAGCAGAAGTGCGAATTAAAGTAGAGAAACTGCCACTTTATGTCATTTCAGTCAAAACCATTGTATCTACATCACTAAGCAAAAAATAATCTTGGTTAAAAAAAATGTTACTTTATTACCTGAAAATCTTTTTTTTTGGTCATAAATTCCACAATGTTGCTCACAGAGCTACTCAGCCTTTGAGCTCAATACTGATGACATCACCACAGCTCTTACCTGATTGGTCAAACTGGACAGCATTACAACTAACTCGGTGTTACAGCACTCCCTGCACCCCCCTATATTTAGTTTGAGTATGAAAGTCTTGTATGCTCTCAGGCCTCATTCTCATCCAGTGGCAGATTCATTGTCTCTGGCCATTAATTTCAGACACAGAAGTTATAATTTTATCTGGACAGACCTTTTTCTTTTCCAGTGTTTAATCAGGTAATTGCCTTTGAGATTTTTCCCACATGGCGACATCATTTTTGTAGCCCCTGTAACAAACTGTGCTGGACATTACCTTACATTAAAATCAGAAATATACAATATACATCAATGCTTTTTTTCTTTAGAAATTGTGCCCTTTGGGTGAAACAGAAAACTTGAATTAAGGTGAAAATTGTGAAGTCCTACTAGAGCAGGCCTTTTCAGTTGGCAGCCCATGGGGTTGAATCTGGCCCTTTGATCATTTATAAATACGAAAAAAGTAGATCATTGTGATTCAAGTCAAACTGAATGAAAAAAGATGTTAAACATTGTGTTTATTAAAACAACAAGCTACTTCTAATCCAAGATTACAAAGGTGCATTGTTTTTTTCCTGTACTTTTGTACATAATGTTTCTTTTCCAACTATGAAAAATAATAAAGCACCGGAAAAATAAAAAGTGCATTGTTTTACACACCTGGGCCCTTGGTGCTTTATTGTTTTCAAATCCAGCCCTTTTAAAAAAGTAATTGAATAGGTCTGTTCGAAAGAGAAGGGGTAAAAATATCTTGTGAATGCAAACAAGCTGGAGCATGACATGTTAGACTTGGCTGTCAAAGGTGCCAGAAAGCCATCGGAAAGAATTATACCAGTCTGTGTTCATAATGGTGGCAATCTGCAACACTTTTACACACAAGTTAATGCGAATTATGTATAATTTATTTAAATCGATATAAGATTAAAATGATTAAGTAATTACGGGAATAAACTAAAATTAAAAAAAGGTAAGTGAAAAGCATTGAGGTGTTAAAATGACTAAAAAAGAACAAAACTTACAAAACAACATAACAGCAGTGGTTTTCAGACAGAGCTGACATGAGTGTCTGGCTTTTTACCAAATATATGTGATTTACAGCCTGGGGATTTTCAGTTGCATAACCAGTAGTTGAAATCAGAAGGTGCATTACGGACACGTGACAGCAGGTGGCAGCAAACCACCATATTTCCCAACATCTGTTGAATACAATCGTCACCATTTGTAGGAACAGTTTATCTAATACACTGTTTATCATCATGACTTAATATCTGAGTAATATAAATATTTGATTTGATTTGTTTTGATCATAGACCAAGTTTCCTCTTACTCTATAATACAAATTCAAGATCAGCTTTGCTGTACTCTAAATTTATTACCCTTATATAAACACAGACTGACACACAGATATGGTTAAATAAAATTGTTTATTAACAATTGTTAATCAATAAAAATAAAATTAAATGTTACAAAACTTCTTTAAAATCAAAGAATTGTACAAATAATGGCTCCAATTTATCTTCATCATGACATAGAAAAATACAAAAGGCACTGTGCATTAGAGTCTGCTGCATATATAAAACATTTTGAACCAAAAAATAGTCCACTACTCAGATTTACAACATGTTATTATTAATAATAACCCCTTTGAACAAGGAAAAAAAAAAGAAGCAAGCCCTGTCTAACTCTAGTTGTCCCCTCTGTGCAGACTTGCTGCTAATAGGAGCTATTTTTAAGAAACAGGACAGAAAACTGAATTATTGAATCGACTAAAGACAGAAAAATTAAAGTTTATAACTGTAAGGAGTGTGAAAAGAATCAACCAGAAATACAGTGCAAAGACAAAAACAAAAGAGTAAATATGTGAGGATGATGGGACGTGTGCAGGTGAGGAGATAAGAACATGGCTCCAATGATGGCCAACCATGTGCCAAATACTTTTCAACCAATAAACAATCAATTTTACATATTTACCTTTTACCTTAGCCCCTGGACACCTACACTGGTGCTATTCTGACCGAGATATTTTGGTGTATTAGACCTCCTCTGGTTGATGTTTGACAAAAAGACAAAACTAAGTCGAGCTAAAAAAACTCGTGTACCAACAAAAATCTGAGGTTGTAAGTTCCCCCCTCCCCTAACAGTCCTGTGAAGAGGTCTCATCGGACAAAATCCAATGTGGGTGTCCTGAACACAGATCCTTGAGATCATATTTTTTTTTAAATTGTGCCAAAAGAGTGCCCAATAGGTTGCATTACTGTCCAAAATTTACAAAAAAAAAAAAAAAGAAATCTGAGTCTGTTCTGATATAGAGTGCTGCAGGATACAATCTTAAATCCTGGATTATTATTTGGCATATTAACACTTCCGGATCCCTTGTCTTGAAGTCAGCTGGTTTTTTGAAAGGGTTTTTGGTAATGTGCCTGTCAGAGATGTTCATGTTTGTTCTCCAACATAAAATATGTAAATATCCCACTTGTGAATTTTGAAGCTTTCTTTTAAAAAAGGCAGTCGCTAACAAGTGGTTAAATAAAACTACAGAGGTTGTCAAAAATCATAATAGTGTCATGTTTGAGAAGATTATCTTGTTTAACAAAATGTGCAAGTATCAAAAACTTTTTTTTCCTGCAATAATCCAATGGAAAAAAATTTGTGTAGCAAACCAGATCGATGCCAACTTGTGGGTTGGCCTACAAAAATATGTCATCCCTGCAGCACTCTATTACTAGAACCTTTGAAACCCGCTGAAAGGTAGCTACATTATGTCGAGACCAGATAGAACTGAGGCAGACACCTCATAACACTGAAATGGGAGTAGCTAAACAAATAGATAAAAAGCATTTCATGGAGTGAAAGAAAGCAGAACTGCAAAATATTGGTTATTTCTTTGTGTAAAATAATCTCTTGTGTGGTAAAGTGGCTTTTTTTTAATGAAACATTCTTTACTAACCCAACCCAAAAGTCCAAACACGATGAACAACAAATGTTTCTTTCTCTGTACCTGCTCTCTAACTGTGCAAATTCACTATTCATTCAAAGCTTTTAGTAGTTCTTACCAAAACAGATAGCTATTAAGGACACCTGTCATTCTTTTTACAATCTCTTTGGCATCCAGTTTCATGTCCAACCAGTATATAAGTTCACATCCCAGTCAGAAGATGTCAAACTGTGTAGCAGTCATAGTGCAGAACGATTCCTTTTGGCATCCAATCACTGGATCACACAAAGTCTATTGATGCTTTTGCTCAGATCAGAGGAAACCATGCTCATCTAGTCCTTTTTGAGTAACCGGGTTCCACTTTGCAGTAGTCTTCATCGTAGAATATCCTGTAAGACAAAAGCCAAAGACTGAATCAATGCCAGTATTTACAAAAAAAGAGTGTATGTGCACCCAAGAGAGAATAGGCACATGGTAGCTCTTCAGCTTTTCACACCCGACCTCTTTATTGTAGCTATAAAGAGCAACAAACTCGCTGTGGGTAAGGCAGTTGTGGTGGATGAATGGGTTACACACAGGACTCTTGTCCCAGGAGAAAAGGATTTGAATCTACTGTGCCATTAGAATATAGTGTCAACTTTCAGACTTAGTTGACTAATCATTTCCAGTGTTATATTATTATTTTCAGTTTTCTGTTGCAGTTAGGCTCAGGCAACAAAAGTACTTGGTTAGATTCAGGAAAAGATCATAGTTTGTCTCTGCCATGTGAGTATAAATAGCTACAGTGGCAATTTACACCCCGGGTGCAAACAGCGTTGTTAGCAGTGGACATCTGGGTGGTGGCCTCTGCCATGCTAGGCTATACCCAGGTGTAAATAGTCACAATAACAATTAAACACTGGGTGTAAATAGCTGCAATGGCCATGTAAATGGCATCTGCTTTTTTATTATTTTCAGTTTCCAGTTTGGTTATGATTAGGAAACAAAACTACTTGGCCAGGTTTAGGAAAAGATCATAGTTTGTATCAGGCATATGGGTGTAAATAGCTATAGTGGCTTCTTCCACCCCGGGAGCAAATCATATAGACACCTGAGTGTAAATAGCCACATTAGCTATTCTGCTCTGGGTGTAAATAGCATCTGCCTTTACAAAATGTCTAAATAGTATGACTAGCACGATACGGTACCTGGTTCTGATCTGCTTTTGGAAGGCTCTGGCGACTGAACATCTGGTATGGGGAGCCCCCTTCCTTCTGCGTCACTCTCCCCTGATGACGTGTGGTCCTCTGCTCTCATGTACAAGGCAGGCCTCTTGTGGTATTTGGCCCGGTAAGTGTCCGTCATACAGTTATCCACAGAAAAGTATGTTGTGGGAAGAACCACATCTGCCAGACCAGGGGAGTCTGTACCATCATCGTGCCTGGGCTTCGGACTCGGTAACCTCTCATCGCTCTCGCTGGCCGACAAATCGTTCCTGTCCTGGTCTGACGACCCTGACTTGGAGCTGGCGTCTGATGAAAGCCTGTGCTCGGCAGGTGTCTCAATCCACCGACGGAGGGTGGTGTGCGGGTGGGTGGACAAGCCAGTTTTGGGTTCGTTGCGG
Organism: Lutjanus campechanus; assembly: GCA_027495735.1. Classification (NCBI taxonomy): domain Eukaryota; kingdom Metazoa; phylum Chordata; class Actinopteri; order Lutjaniformes; family Lutjanidae; genus Lutjanus; species Lutjanus campechanus. The sequence continues at coordinate 76,796 of JAJHUR010139489.1, forward strand.
GGGCTCGACCGCGCTGGCACCTCCGGCGGTTGTGAGTGCACGCCAGATGGGTCAGCGTGGCTGCTGCCAAAGGTCTTGGGGGGTAAAGGTGGGGGATAGCTGTGCGAGAAGGGGTCACTGTGGGCAACTGTGCCAGTTTCTTCTTGTTCAGAGAAAGGTCCGGCAAGGTCATCTGAGCTGTTCCACTCAGAGCTGCTGGTCTTTGCTAAGTAAGGAGGCACAGGGCTCACAGGGCTGCCGTCCACATTTTCCTCTTGTTCGCTATTCAGACCATTGTTCTTTTCCAAGATCCCGGGAGTGTATCGGAAGGCTCTTCTCCTGTTACGGAGCAAAAACACAAACATCAGGATTTTATTCGTCCCTGTGCCAAATCAACCGACTCCTCACACAGTGCTCTTTTAAAGGGAGAGTTTGGATAATCTGATGTGCAGTAGATGGCGTACGACAAGCTAAGCAATGAACTGTTGTGGACGGGATCAACAACAAAAGGTATTTTAGCCACTTAAAAAAAGCTCACTTACAATAATCATTAACTTTAGATAAATATCTCACACAACCCCACATCTAATAATCTGAAATTTCCCTTTAAAGATATATATATATATATATATATATATGTATATATATAAATATATATATTTTTTTACCTTTGTATTGGCTGCCCAGAGAGGATGTTTATGTCTGGTAGATCTGGAGATTTTCTTCCTTCTTCACCTAGACAATAAGATATCATTGTGAGCATTTTTATATCACAGCACACTAATTTATAAACTCACGGTCATCAACAGCAGATGGTCAAAAAAAATACAGCTAGGTAACATCTGTCATGGGTTTCTATTTGAAAACAGCTACAATATATATTTATATTTTTGTGTGTCTCTCTCCAGCAAAGACATGTTATCTAACAGGGGTCATGGTGAGGCCCTTTGCCTGGTGCTGGGAGAGGAAGTATCAAAGCAGCTAGTCTGGCAGAGTGCCCTCAGGCCCCCTGTGTACCACTCTGACTGTCTGATCCAGCCAAAGAACATGGCCCCTCAAAGGGAATTTGGGTTCATATCCAGGCCCTGTTAGCTTTCAGCTAACGGTACTAATGAAACAATAAAGACCCTGAATGAACTCTGGCAGATTTAGAAGTTGGAACATACGAAAACTAATGAAAACAAGGAAAATTCTTTAAACCTATTAGGGTCAACCAGGCCGTAATATGATGCCACTGAAATATGCTGCAGTACTTTTTGAGATAACAGTCGATTTCGCCCATTAGATCAACAAAAGCACATGTTTAGAAACAGGTCCCTGAGTGGGGGCTGGTGTGGAGCTTAGCCAAGTTAGCAGGGTGGGTGTGATTTACAAGGCCTGAGACAGACAACAGCTGACTAACAGGACAAGAAGAGAGTGAGTGGCTGAGGACCATCTGTGATGTGTCAGCATACCCTCTTTTTTTCCCTGTGCTCTCTCAAAGCATTAGTGGCTAAATCCTTTGTGCTGGCATGCAATTACGCCGGGGTCAGACTCCAGACTCCAGATCCCCTCCACAACACTATTGCGTTTTTAAGCCGCTAAGTCCATGTGGCAATTCACAATTTGATGACGCTGATCTGCAATGTTGGCAAGCAAGTGTAACAATATCATTCTCGCAAACAAAAAGGGATGCGGTTTACAATGCTGTCTCCTGAGAAAATCCCCTCATCTTCATGGTCACGTGCGCCATTGCCAAGAGAAAGCTTGGAGGAGAAAGCAGCTGGATAACAAACACGGCGAGGCGACTCTTACTGTCTCCTACTGTTGAAATCAAAAGACTTCTCAGCTGTCAAATAATCGCCCTGATCCCATCCGAATTTAAAGTAAATCGATTCTTCAGGTTCGGGGTCTGGCTGATCTCCAGAAAACGTTCATTTCAGTGGAATTTTGGGATCACTGCTGTAGCTGCGAACGCCAGCAAAACAGATGTACTCAAGGTGTCCTGCTGTTTACATGGCCTACTGCACTTGCCTGGGAAACCGTCCATGTACTGTGATTGCAGGGATTAGACTGTGGTTCGGTGGCATTTAAGGTACTATCTAAACTGCACCGAGGGGTGTGCAGTAAAATTTCCCTGACATTTCCATGTTAACTGGAAAGCGCAAAGTCAAGTTGTTAAATAGGATCAAGAAAGTGAAGTTGCCTCACATGCATTCGCTTTCTTTTGCACTCGCTAAACATGTGAGCAGCCACGCTGTGTGTGCTACCATAAATATATATATATAAATTAATCTTTTAAAGGTGCATAAGATTTAGTGGCATCTAGCAGTAAGCCTGCAGACTGCAAACACTTTACCCTTCCACGAATGTATGAGAACCTACGCTGGCTGCAAAACACACACAACATGCAAAACGGCTGTATCTAGAGCCAGTACTTGATTTGTTCATTCTGGGCTACTGTAGAAACATGGCAGTGCCCTCTCTGTAGATATAAATGTCTCATTCTAAGGTAACGAAAACACGGCAACTGTCCACTGATAGATTGGCAATGAGGATCAATTCTTATTACAGACAAATGAAAACATATTTCTGAATATTATATTCCATTTCTGCATTATTCTGCCAATAGATCCCAGTAAATCTTACACACTGGACCTTTAAACACTTAAATAGGTGCTATAAAGTATAAAGACAGTCTGCTCAAGTAAATCACTTGCAGACCTGTCTCCTTTTTTTCCATCATTCTGAGAAAAACTCAAGAGAGGCACCTGTTCGGGGAATGCTGTTATCCACTAAAAAGTTCAGGGGAAACAGAGAAGTGATCTGACATTATTTCAATTATTCCAACTGCCAGAGAGTGAAACTCCCAGAGCAAATAGCAAATGTGCCTCTACACAGACCATGAAAGCAAACCCTAACTAGGTTTTGAGAAATTGTACATGCAAAATTTCCTGACAGCCCCTTTGAAGTTTTGTTGATGCGACAAAAAAAAAAAAACCCAAAAAACTCTACACATTTCAGTTCTGAGGCTGTCAAGTTGAGATTTGTAGTTCTCTGCGTTCTGCTGTCTGGGGTACTTAAAATTCTTCAACATCAATCAGACCCGCATGCATATTTGCAGCTCAGCTTTTCATTAAGACCTGAACTATGTGGGAAGGAGAAATGAACCCTGGAAAAACGTCAAGTTTCGGCCAGAACTGTGGTAAAGTCATCACATATTCTTAAAAATCAGTCAGAGTAGCCTTTGTTTTAGGAACAGGAACATCAAGCCACACGCCACGATATAAATATGTCCTCATTCCCTGGCGTTAACCCTTTGGTTATCACATCAGACACTGGATTGTCGAGTGGCATCAATAAATGGGCTAAGCTGAGCAGCATTACAGCTCTCAACACGCCAACTCACGGGCACACATTGACGGCAGAAGATGTATGCAAACAAACACAATGGAGAACAAATCCATTTAATCGGATAAAGGAGAAAATTCACCACGATCCCCCCTTCCCCTTTAAATCTTTTTCTGAACTTTGCATCACAAACACCGTTTCAGATAGGGACACTATTTATCTCATACAAATGATGATGAAAATGAAATATCTTGGACCATGACCTAAAATGACCTGAAATTTGATGTTAATTCTGATGCAGTCTGCAAGAAGGGACAACGTTTGTATTTTCTTAGAGAACTGAATGTTTTTAGTGTAGATGGGAAAATGATGTGCTTGTTTTATAAGTAATTTATTAAATCTCACTAGTTCTCACCTTTTCTATGATCGCCTGGTATTATAACCTGAGAATCAGGGCTAAAAAACACCTGAGCCATATTGTCAAGGTGGCAGTAGGGTGATAGGTGTCCCACAGACCTCCTTGGCAGCTATCTGTGACCAGCAGGTTCTGTGCGAGGCCAGGTCCATGTTGGACTGCAAAGACTCTTCATGATGAGTTTGTGACCCTTCCCTCCTTCCCTCGGGCTGTAGATTTAGAATACCTCGGTAGAAGTGCAACAGGACTAAAAACTCTTTTGTCCCCTGTGCAATAAGCCTGCTAAATTTATTCTATATATTTTATGAACAGGAGACACTATCGTTCTTCTTGTCCGTTTGTACTTTGGTGGTTTGTACATGTTTCAAGTCAAGTTTCCCACTTGGCATAATAAAATGTGTGAATCTGAATCTAACCTGGGTTTTAAACTGTACATAGGGGGCAAAGCTACCTACACAACTTTTCTATTTATTTAATCATAGCCAGGGCATCTACATGTATCAGCAATTTAAATATAAAACAACTTTAAAACAAAAAAACACTATATGTGAAAATATAGGCATCTGCTTTTGAGTAAATATATTTATTGTGAGTTCAAAAGTAAGAACATTTGTCTGAATAAGGTTGTTGGTGTGAAAAATATATAAAAAAATATCAGCTTCTATGCTGAAAGTCATTTAGACCCTTGTATTATTATTGTGGTTCTCTCTTCCGTTCATACATGGATTTTTAATAAATAGGTCACTGCCATCCTGTCTTATTTTACAGACAGACAGTCTTTTGTCATAATTAATCTAGTCAACTTCCTTGTGTAGACTGGACTGATGATTGCCCCAGAATAACAGCGGCCAATTTAAATGTGTTTATGCGAATGTGATTTTCAGACATTTTGGGACTTTTTAAAGGACCTGTGGCCATCCTCGTAACTTTGAAGATGATATGGTCATGTTCAAACTGAGTCATCAGAGCCTATTAAATGTTTATCTATGGTTTCTTAATGACGTCTGTGGGAGACACTGGAGCCAATCTGGACAAACTGATAAAAGGCAAGATTAACGGTTAAGATAGCAAGTAACGCCGTTATAGACACGACGTTCTGCTACCATTCTGCTATAATGAAGCTCAATGAGATTATTCACAACAAGGGCAAAAGGTTGTCACTAAGTGACTAAGACGGGCCTCCAACCGGTCATAAGACTGAACGCCTGTGGTCGAAATATCAACTGAAGTCCTCACACTGAGCACCCGCCCACAACTGTGTGCTTTTAGAAAGGATTTTGGACTTTAATGGACTGCTGGAATCTGCTCAGCCTTCTCTGAAACTGCAGCTCAAGCCAGACTACCGCCGCTGAACTCAGCCAAATTGACTTTGGACACATTTACTGCAGCCTGTCAATACAATTTGCAGACTGCAGGGCGTAAATATCCAGCACTGATTTTAAAATAGCCACTGAAAAATAAACCTCAAAAGCCCCCAAGTTTAACTATTAATAATTCAGCATGTAAAGGCATTCAAATTAATCAAGACTGATTCAAAATACAGATGTGGATATTTTTCAGACACAGAAACAAGAATTGTTAAATGTTTCAAATCAAAGAGGATCTAGTGATTGAATTCTCTTTTTTTAGCTTCTTTAATGCAATTTTTTTCTGGTTTCTTTAGTCTTCTATGACAGTAAACTGAATATTTCCGGACAAAACACTAAACACACATTTTATACGCTAAACAACTAATCAATTTATCGACAGATTAACTGGTAATGGAAAATAATTGATTCTTGCAGCCCAAGTCTCATATCTCTTTAAAGGCACTAGGGGGCAAAAGGACTGGGTAAGTAAATAAAAGCATTAAAGGTATAGTTAGCGATATACTTCAGGAGTATGAAGGGAGGGGTGGGTCTGTATTCGTTTACACTTCAAATATCAACAACCTCTCTACTCGTTTTCTCCCACATCGCTAACTACACCTTTAATGAGTCTATTTCACAAAAATGTAACACTTGTTTACTTGTTTATATGTTTATGTAATAAATTATGAACACAGACTTTATCAGACAAGGACTACCCATAAAAATCATTTCAGGGAAAATCCTTTAGAGAAATATAAAAATATATATCAAAAGAGATTTTACAGCAGTGAATAAATAACTGTGCCTGCCACAGAAGTGCTTCTCTCATTGCCAGGGATTCTTTCACATGAATCACTCTGCATGTGCAGATGCTCACAGCCCAATGACAAAGACCAGCATTCGACACTATGCATTTCTGCCACGGTTTCCCTAACTAAAAGCTATTTTTAACTCTGAATAAAACTAGAAGACAGATACAACCGTAGCTGCTGTTTCTTTCATAACTCTGTGGGACCCTGAAATAACTGCAGTGCTACAAAATGGCATTTTCACTCGCCTCATGTTTGAATACCACCTTCTGACAGGCCCAGTCATGGCATTTTCTGCCCGGCTGGGCACAGCTGGGTGGCTCCTACAAACTCACTCATCTGCCCCTCTTACTCAGGATTAACTCGGTGTATTCCTGCTGAGGGAATTAGCAAGGCATTTTTCAAGATACTTGTTAATTTAGGAGATATTTTCGCTGTGTATCACAAGCGAGCATGTGCTAAAGATAAAGAATGTGAAGGGTGTCCAGGCGACAAACCCCCTGGAGCTATTCATGTCATCTAATCTCCCTCCATCCTGTCTGGAAGATAAAAATAACCATTATTGCAACTTCGCAACATGACTCATATTTCAAGCTCATCATTTTTACTGATTTTTTTTTTCTTCAATAGAAGTTGTGTCCAAGCTGATTCTCCGCCCAGATTTTGTATCCCCATAGATCTAAAAGTTAGTGTACTTCCTGATGCAAGAAGACATTATTCACTGCCTTTAACAGTCCATGACATTCTTTTTCACCATTTCCCACTTTCCTTTTTATGCAACGTGTGAGGAAGGACAGACCCGGTACAAACCAGGGGCCAAATTACAGAAACGTCCTATCTCAAGTCTTAATTAAGCTAGGAAGAGTCTAAGATAGGATTTTTTCCAATTTGGAATATAGAAGCAAATCCTAACTAACTTTAAGAATCATATCTTATGTCACCTCAGGTTAGGAAATCCTAAATACTAAATCCAACATCACTTCTTAACTTTTTATGTCACCACCTTCATGTTTCCTAGCAACTGACATTACTTTCCTCAACTTGCAGAGTTAAGAGTTTTTAATCATTGACGCACTGTGAAACATGCATAAAAAAAATGAAACAGAAACAGCGGATTAGACAAATTAGTTTACATTTCGATCCACTCACGTTAGCTACAGTTAGCGAACACTACTCCCAGCCACAGTTAGCTGCTGTTGGCTAACAATACTGCTATGGTTACAGGATTCCTACAACTTTTTCCAAAGTCAAATTAAAGTACTTTTATACATATAGTAAAATAAATGATCATTTCACTTCCTCATCACATTAAAATCAGATATTGTGCTATATTATGCTTCATTATAGCATTCTACAGAGGGGTGACAAATTAAAAGAAACACAACAAAGTTTCATGTTTCAAAATGTGTCACCTGTCTGTAAGTGGAACTGGCTTATCTGACTTACTTTACTTCTTTTTTTTCTGGGTAAAAATATTCAGTCAAGAAATGATTTATTATGAAAGTAATGCAATTACAATTTCAAGAAGTTTCAGGTACTTTATCCAAAATCCAAGCACTTTTCAAACCTTGAAAACAGCACATTTAAAGTGTTTTTCAAGGACAACCAGCACCTATATGAACCCTGCTAGCAACTATTAGCAAACACTACTGTTAGCTTCTGTTAGCGAACTCTACTGTTCGCTAGCTAGTAAATTAGCAACTACTACTGGTGGAAAAGTGAAAATTAGGACAGCTTAACAGTTATCCTAAAGTTATGAGAGTTTATTTAACATTTTGGAAAGTTAAGATACTTGTGTAATACATGTTTCCAATCTTAAGTTAGAATAGGAACATTGACTGAAGAACTGTTCATCTGTAACGGCTTTTTTTCCCCTAAGTCAGGTCCAAACCCTAATTACCATGGTTACCAACCAATAAAATTAGGATCTGCTAGTTAGGAAGTTTATGTAATGCATCCCCAGGATTTTATTCTGTCAATTATGTTTAAAGTTTTAATACAATTCTCAATAAGTCGGTTCTTTGCCAGTTTCCTACTTGGTTCGATGTTTCCTTTAAGCCCATGTACATGTCTGTACGTGCTGCATAACATAAACTTTACTCAGGAAAAAAGGTCAAGGCGAGTCAGGGACTTACGAGCGCACTCTTATTTCCATACAGTATCCCTTCAATCAGGCTGTGACCTTAACACCACTGATGGAACAATAAATCAAGGAAATTGCTCAGTACTATCTTAATGTTTCAGATCCTTACAACACACGCAAGTCTCTTGGGCAGAGGAAATTTCTTTAAAGTCAAGGCCAAGCCTTTGTGAGAGACTGATACTTTAATTTGTGACTCATTTTCACAATGTAACACACAGAAAATGTTTTGAGTTTCTTATGGATTTATGATTAACACAACTGTATTAATGAAAACTCTATCCATCGTTACAGCAAAGTTGTTGGTGTGCAGAAATAAGAAATTATGCACAGCGTGAGAGAGTTGCTTACCAGTGGAAAATGTAGAGTGCAATATGTCGGCCTTCAAATCATCACTTCTTCTCTGAGGGAAGTGATCCCTAAAATACAAAATAAATTCAATTATTCATGCATTGTGGACTGCCACGAGATATTCCAGAGCTTGATCTTATACCAACCGCTTAAAAGCGCTAAGATGGATCTGCCCTGTGAGCAAAAGAGTGGAAATAAACCCTCATGACCTCCGCCTAAATATATATTTTTATCATGAATGATTCACCATGGTGTAATCTGATACTAATTCCTGCAGTGTTCCTTTCTTAAATGTGAAGACAGCACATGTGCAAAGACATTTTAATCTGCTTGTTTCCCCTTTGTTATGGATGTTTGCTGTGTGTGGTGTGTTGATGCATTAAACTTAATTAAAACTGGGAGAAAAAACAATAAAATTATGAAACTTATACATTCTCAGTGCCTTCAGGCCTTAACCTGTTCCCAAAACATTTCAACTACGGAAGAATTAATAATCAAAAGAGCACGTTACCAAAATGCTGTCAAGAGATAGGCTTGAATAATGCACTAGCGGTTGAGGAAGTCAGCTATCTGCAGGATCTCCCCTCTGAGTACAGGAGTTGTCAGCTAGCTGGGATCATTATCTCCAAACAAGACCTGTACTACAAAGCCAACAAATGACAGCCCAGCATAATAAGGCTGGTGCATCTGCCTTGTGTGCATTTATGTTAAATGGGTCTTGCTATTCTTAGAACAGTTTGTTTGTAATGTTTAATCATTTAAAAATGGCAGCACTTTCGAGACCCAGTTGGGCGTGTGATGACAAAGCAGCATTATGCCGCTCGCATCACACAGCAATAACGTTTTTTTGCGCCATACCTTGAGGTGCCAAGTAGAGCGACGATTAGTCGGTTAATCGATTTGTTAATCGATTTGTTGATTTGTTAGCTGTTAGTTTTGTTCTTCGTGTTTACCAACTACTTGTTTCACCCTCTTTCACCAGCAAACCACCAGAGCATGTTGTCACACATACATAAAAATGTATTTATCATTCCCCTTACTTATAATCCCTTCATGGAAATATTAACCCTGTGTATTTTTTATAAGCGTCTACTATTTTATTCCAACTGACTAAAGAAAAAACAGACTGCTCAAATGGAAGAATCTCAGTCAACTGATCGATTAGAATCAGCAGTTTAATCAATTATGAAAATAATCATTAAATGCAGCCCTAATTCCAAGATTTTGCGTATCTGGTTGATAAAAACTTCAATCTAGCAGTACATTTTTACCTCGTCAGGTGCTGCTCAGGAATGGGCCGCAGGTCCTTGGAAGAGAGGTTCTCCACCACAGGTGAGTCGAGGTTTGCGGAGCCATTGCTCAGTCTGTCACTGCTTTCATATCCAGATTCAGTTCTTTGGATCTTCCAGTTGTCGTTCCGCACTTTAAGCGTCGCTGAGCCCTTTGACCGGTCCTTGTCACTGTAACCGCCTCGGCCGTCTGAGTCCAACGAGCTCCGGCTGCCGCCGGTTTCGTGCCTCTGCTCGTCCTCGTAGATGGTCATCAGGCTCTTGGGTTTGCGTTCCTCTCGGCCTCCCCACGTAAAATCTCTGTCTCTGTCTCGCTCTCGGTCACGGGAGGGCGACTGACTGCTGGGTCTTCTGCGGGGGCTGTGCTGCCTTCGCTCTTGACTCACTGAATTACCTCCACTGCTGCCACTTATAACACTGTCCACATTTAGAGCCTCACGCATGGGCTTCCACGGGCGGCTGGGCCTGCTGCGGCCGTTCCCTCCACTCCCGGGACGCTCTCGGGAGTCTTGGCTGCTGTCAGTATCGTATCCGTTGGTGAGCTGGTCTAACCTCCGGCTGCGGTGACCACCGCTGTTACTGGGCACGCTGGGCAACACCTGAACCCTCGAGTGAGAGCGAGGGGGCTCATGTGAGGACCGCCCGCCAAGGTGGGGCGTTCGCTCAGTCCGAGTAGGACCTTTTCCTTGGCTGCTGTACAGTCGAGTCTCCAGGTGCTGTTTGAAACCGTTCTCTGGAGGGGAGGCGGAGCGGGAGTAGGTCCTGTCCTGACCTGGATCTGGTTTTAAACACAGGAAGTTTCGTAAGAGCTTGAACGATAAGAACAACAAAATATATTCTGAATAGATTCCTTTAATCAATGATTAAATAACATGACAATAGTTTAAATTAAATTTTAGCGTTAAAAATATACTCTGCTAACTGTTTTATTGCTAAGTTCACACTGATGTTTCTTTCCTTTTGTAAACACAATGTAGAAACAGTCTCTCATGTATTTTTTGATTGTGAAATATCCCGAAAATTTTGGAGGATCAAGAATCTCACTTTTTTGACTCTGTTTACTCTTTTTATCTTAATTATATTATTTGTTACTATGATAATCCAGATGACAGCGCTCTTGAATATTTGCTTAACTTCATTATTCTATATGCAAAATTTTTTATTCACCAACTGAAATTTTCCAGCTCACTTTCTTACATTGTAAATTCTCTGTTCAAATATATTTTGCTTTCATGTACCCATTTTGTTTGTTTTTATTTTATTTTATTTTATTTTTTACATTTTCTTCTTTAACTATTTCCATCTTATGTTCTTTATATGCATTCGTCATTTAAATTATATTTGCATGTGCTTTATTTCTTTACCTGTTTGTATATTATCGTGTTGTTAAATAAGACAGAAATTAGCTTTTAAAAGCTGTAAACTAACAAATCTCTCGAGACAGTAAAAGACATTCCCCTAAACTTTTCTCACCACCAAACTGCAAAAGTTGCAATCAACAATGCAAATATTAATGCTTAAAATTTGGTAGCAATTAAACATCTTTCCTTTAAAGACTTCTGTATACAAGGAGAGAATCATTTTATCTGATTTTCTGCAACACCTGATGTCAAAAGACCGTGTTGTGAACAACGCTGCCAAGACCAAAAATTCCCTTTCACTGACATTAAGACACAAAGCTGTGTTAAAGCACAGTGCAGGTTGGGCAGAATGTGAGGGAGGGGCATGACGACAACAGGGTCACTGACATTTATGTCTGCAGATGACAGGAAGGTGTAAATTACGACCGGCAGGAGTCGATTTTCATCCCTACCGTACACAGAGGCTAGCCAGCTCACATACAGACATTCACGCAGATACTGATGATAAAAGGTAGCGCTTTGGTGTTGGGTGTATTTTTGTGTGCCTACGTGCACACGTGTGCCAAACGCAGAAGTGACATGTCTGCACATGATAGTGTGTCACGGATGTGTGTCTGCTTTTCCAAGGACACTTCCAGCCGTAATAGCCACTTTCAAAATATATGGCCAGACATCCTTCCAGGAAACTAGTGTCAAACTATACATGCAGCCACACACCCTTATTTATCTACATGGCAGCGACATGTCTGAACAGCACTCAATTGTCTGCAGTGGTTTTGTTTTATAAATACAATCAAAAAGATAATTCTATTATATCCTTTGTTTAGGATTATTTATCTAGCGTGCAGAACACTTCTCTAGTGTGTCTGAAATCTGCATGGGAGAATAATTTAAACTGGAAATAACAGAGAGGATCAGTGGGAAAACACCTTGAAGAATGTACATATAGCATCAATATGCATTAGCCATGGGCTAGTACACTTCAAGGTAGTACATCGTATTCATTATTCCAAAGTACACTTGCCAAAATGTATCCTAGCATAGATTTAATATTTGTGACTGATAAATGCAGCTCCTTGACATGTGTTCTAGCTCTGTGCTCAAATATATAACTACTGGAAATCTATTTTCCAAACTCTATCTGACGTTTTTGGGCAGGTGGTGATCCCTTGATTGCCATATTTGGTGTCTCGGGAGAGGGTTATTAGCACGCAGGCTAATTCTCCGAAACTGGAAAAACACCACAGCCTCCCAGTTATATTTAATGATTAAAAAGTGAAACAGCACTTGAAACTAGACAAACTCTTCTCATAAGTAATTTTCTGCCCTATAGTCATTGTCATTATTTTGGACTTGTATTGCGAGAATCTTCATTTTATTTTATTATTAGGCTGCATGCTTTGTATTGGAGGAATTTGATCTGTGATCGTGTCATGTTTGAGGGTACAAAAAGTGAATTTAATACTACATATACCTGTCAGCCCTTGGAAATAAGCCCACAAGAGATGGAGCCCCTATTGCTTTGGAATTTGCTGACGGTGTTCCAGAGTTAAATCACTTCTAACATTAGCCTCTACGTTTCTGCTCGTATATATGTGTTGTGGAGTTTCTGCGGCCTGCTCAGTGTTGTCCACAGTACACGAGGCTGTGGATCATTTTGGAAGAACGGTAACATATCCACATCAATACAGTCAGACAGTCCATTATGAGCGGCGAACTTGCTTAAGCTCTTCTTAAGTGTTTTATTTTTTTTCTTTCTGGAGAACACTTCTTAGCAAAGTGCTAGCCTGGGCTGGAGCCGTGCTGCGGTAAATTCTTACTACTTACATCAACTGTGGTGTCACCTCCAGCCTCACCATTCATCACCACACTAGCCTCCTTTAGCCTGCCGCATTCAATCATAATGGGACGCGAGCTCGCTGTGAACACAGGCTGTTGACGTGGTGGATTTGGGAGCATGTTACAATTCTTCATAATCCCTTCACTGATACTTAATTGAAAGCAGCGATGTACTAAATAGAAGTAAAGAGTATTAAAAGGAGCGGACCAATCAGGCTACTGATAAGAACTGACACATTTAATTTGTGAGGTACAAATGAGAAAAAAAGTGGCAGGACTACACATTTTTGGAGTTAAATGCATCCTTTAATTAAATTACCCAGCATTTATTTATCAGCATTCTGTTAGATCTGCTTAGTTAATAATGTATGTTTGTTTGTAACTGTTCCTGTCGACCACAGAGAGGGGAACCAATGGCTCTGAATATGAGAGAGTGGGATGAAGGCAGGCTCCAACAGACGTCAGCACTTAATCCCCTTTCTGACACATTGCTCCCGAACCGACGGTTACATAAGGGCTGGGTGGGAGTGAAAGGCTAGCCTTTTGTATCTTAAAGCCTGTGTGTTCATGTGTCGCACTGCATCTATACATCCACACGTACTATCTATCTGCGACCCACCTCTGTAGCGTGACTCCGGCCTCCGCTGGCCGCTCCTGTCAGGCTCTCTTCTGGATGGATGCATCCCACGCACCTCTCCTGCTCTCTGGGCAGCTTCTCGAGAAATGTCTCTGAAGCGACTCTTGGGATCGCTGGTGCCAATTTTCACTTGAAAATAAAAGAGATGTCAGGTGTTACAGAGTCCTACACCTTTACCAAAGTCAAAGTCAGAGCACTTTTAAAGCTGCACCTCAGGTAAATGACATATTTATGTATACATATATAGGTACAGGTTAAATCAGATGCTATTACATGGCTTTGATAAATACTTGATTCTGATCGGTCAATATGGCATTCTATGGGCTGTTATTTCTGTATAGTAGACCGCTGCTATGAATAACAGACCATTGCTATGGACACAGTTCTGATAATAGGCTCTGGAGGAGCATTTTTAAATGAATATTTTGTGTCAAATTATTGATTTTTAAAAAAAAAAGTAAGTAGCAGTGTAAGAAGCAGGATAATGTACAGTGGGTGGGTCATTATTGTGAAATATCATCCATCCCGGGTGATTAAAGTCCTTCACCACCCTGTCTGGGAGCTTGTATGCTGCACGTTATCCCTTACAACTAAAATGATGAATTATGATATCATTCTACAGAAGAGTGACAAATTAAAGGACAACACAACAAAGACTCTAGTAGGCTTTACCTAAAAATGTCAAACAGTCTGCTGATGCGCACAGAAGATCTGAAGTTTACTACATTCTGTTACAGGAAAGAACTAATGTTATAGTTAACATTAGCTTCAGCTTTGTCATTTAAAAGGTTACATTGTATACTCCATAAATGAATTTGTGGTAATTGACATTAAATACAAGTACGACCATATTGTATCATCCTTAATCCCCTTCTGAAAATCCACAATTATTTGGCATGCGAATTCGCCAGCTACACAAACTTATAGCCAACTTTTGTGAAATGTTAGCCTCATCGAAAATTTCTCACTACAGCTCAGTGTTCCATCAGAAGGCACACATAAAACAGTTGTATCAATCTCTGTCCGACTTATTTTATTTTATTATCCAAAAAGCAGACTATTCAGCCGCATAGCGATTTATTGCGAAAGTAATGCAGGTACAGTTTCAAGCAGTTTCAAGCACTTCATCCAATATCCGACCTTCATCGGGTTAATCAAGTGACCAAGAAAGTTCTCCTGCTGCCTAATCTGCTGTTCTTCCTGCATCCAATGATGTAGTTGGAGGCAAAGAAGAACGGCAGCCTATCTGAGCTTGGATTTCTAGTCTCCGCCTTTAATGCAACGTAACAATATGTTTAGTCCAACAAAGTAACAGCTATAGGTTAGGGCGGTGATAATAAGGCTATATGGGCATGGGAGTCACAAGCTTGCCCGCAATGCATCCTGGTACATGTAGGCACCTCAGTGGATGCTATATTGGTCAATACAGCACCCACTGAGAAATTTATTGCTTCAAATTAGTTATATGTACCATCAACACTGACTGGGCATCCACATGAAAAGTGCTGAGTTGTTAAGGATTTCCATCACCTGTACAAACCCTGTAAAGTGATATGCAAACAACTTTTTTTTTTTCAATCTCAGTTGAACCTCTGCTGAATCAAGTGGGTATTTCCACCACTGCACCGCACAATTAAAAGTATTTTTATCACAGTGCATACATATAGATATCTATTGTCCCTACATCCTTTTCCTTGTCACTGTTTTTCAACTCGAGCACCCCCCAGGGCGCAGAGCAGCAGTTGCTGAGTGTGTAGACCGAGGTTAACTTTACAGCACATCATTGTGCCGATGTATACGGTCGATTTTCTGCTCCATGAGGGGAAAGGCAACAGGGTGGAAACACGGCCACGCAGAGAAGCTTCTCTGCCCCGTCTCTGGCAGATATTCACTTTGAGACGCAATGATTGGTCATGGCACTGGAAAACACAGTCATACTGTGGTTCTGTTAGCTGTCAGAGATTTCAATAGGAATCACGGTGGAGAGAACATCATGTTTCAAAAAACAACAGGTGTTTTTTAAGACTTTATCTTTGGGACTCTGTATAAACTCAATATTATGGTCTTGACTGTTACTTCAGGGGTCCTACAGGTTTCAGCAAGTTAAATTTTACAACTTTTTTAAAAACATGCATTTGAATCATGCATGATACATATTTATTTACCTTAATTTGTAGTAAAATTGTGTTAAAAGAGTGGAAACTGACATATTTATATGCCTATTTATAGGTGCAATCTGCTCTCACTATAATCACTTTGTTGCAAACAATTATTATTAGGAAGTGAGTACTTGCTAATAATTGATTTTTAATTGATTTTCAATTCCTTGGCAATCATAACCTGCATGTTATATTGACCATTTCAGACCATTACATTGCCCGCCATAAGGAGAAATAAAAAAGGTTCCTGTTTGAAAACAGAAGAGCCAAACAAGCAATGAGAAATATTAGGATATGTTCCTGAAATAAAAGTGATTGTGATCATTAAAATGTCATAAATGTCTAATGAATCAAATACGATATAAATAAAATATCATATATGTAAATTATACAGTTTTTTTATTTGCATTTTGTCAAAAAAGTCCTTTAAATATTTCAATTTCCAAATACTGGAATGTTCTGGAAATGATTTAGTGTCAGACATCACAGGGTTAAGACTATTGTAAATGAAAAAGACCGATTTCACATTCATACGTGCAAAAAGGGTATGTTAATCTCTTCTTCATTAATTATATTAATTCTTCTCTTGATATAATCTGCCAAGCCAAACCGGGTAATGTCACACATTGATTTTCATCACAATAACACATTCAGTTATGTCAGCTTTCAAGAATCGGCTAAATTATTATTCAACCATTTTATGACCAAACTCTTCCAGGCGATTTTTACACATACATGCCATGGGAATGTCAAAATAAAGGTGCATCTCAAAGATGACAACATAGCTCAATCTTTTCACTTTGCATTGATAATATTACATCCCTATTGTTTATTAGACTTTTTAAGACCCATGGAAACCCTGTACTTTCCCAACACCACATATTAAGTATCAAGTCAGGTGGAAACAATGACACACAGACCTCAAGGACCTTCACAACTTTGCACAGCCACATAATAAACAAGTGGATGTACCATTTTATCAGTCTGTTCCCAACATTTTGTTTCTTTGTCTTTCCAGTAAGGCAATTTGCTTCTCCAAAATTTACACTCCTCTCCTCACTTGCACTTAAGCATGTGCAGAATTGGCAGCTCTTTGTGACCTCTCTCCTCAACAAGGGTCCCTAATCCCTTCTGTATTAGTAACATGGCCAGATTTAGTTTTACAGCAAACACGCTTAATTATCTCTTCATCCTCTGCTTCTATTCGTCACCACTCTCTGTGGACACAAATATTTAGAAATGAAGAAGTCTTTCAAGGCTAAAAACTACAACCGCCACACAATGTGACTCATTTCTCCTATTCATCACTGCAAAACACTACTTCAACAAGCACGAATTGTGTGTTTAAACCATGGTTTTGTTTAGACTGATGCTTTTTGTCACATTAGAAGAATTTTCTTTGAAACACTCTTGAATTTGCAGTGGAAACAAGTAAAAATATCTTGTTAAAATGGAAACGTCTGCAGTGTCCTCCTCCACATCTTCATTCTAAGCATATGGGGTCATGGGGTTCCATATTTTCTTTCTTACCTGGTCCCCGTCCTCCACTAGTCTGCGCGCTGCCCCTGCTCAAGGTCGAAGGGGTCTTCTTTTTGAAAGATTCTTGACCCAACAGAGCATTCAGGTTCTCCCTGGTGAGATCCAGCTTCTTGGGGGCTAAAACTGGAGACTCAACGCCTGCAGAGGAGAAAAAAGGAAACACAAAAAAGGTTAAATTTTCAAGCTATGACATAAATGCATGATTGTCCTTTTCCTGCAAAAACACTCTATATGATAAAACACTAAACAAATACACAAACTGCACCTGAAGCTAAGAAACGGAATTTAAATTACAAAATCCACACGTCCTCCTTGGTTTTTGTAGGATGATCCAGTTTGGTCCGGCGCCCTGTCAGCTCTGATGGACAGTGAGCGGCTGCCACAGCCTGGACCTGGGGCACGGCCAGCATGGAGAGTTGGAGGAGGATCTTTAAAGGGGATAAAAACCTCCCCAACCAAACAAATCCAGGGATATATAATCCAAACGGCAGAGATGTTCAGCTGTTGTCATCAACAAATTTTCATTACTGCCTGCAAAGGCAGCTATCTGGGATTTTACACGTTCTATAAAGAGTTTTTTGTTTGCTGGTGTTTCTGTCAATTTGATTTCCATTTAAAGTGATTTGTAAAGAAGGGAATTTTTATTTACACTTAATTAAATGTGTCCCGAGGGAGTGGAAGCATTACTTGAACATAAATGCCAGCATTGCAAGAGTTTTACTTCAAAAGGATGGTTCAGATTATTTGACGTGAGGTTGTATGAGGTATTTATCCACCGTGAGTGAATTAGCAAGAATAGATGGCAGCTTTGGAGAAGCAGCAAGAGCACTGATGTATGTCAATCATAAATTTTACCTCCCAGAGCATGGGAGTTTCTGGTCTACCACTGCCTTAATCCTTGATTGGTTAGATATTTTGTGTTACTGTGTCTTTGGTGTATTGAAAATAACCTCCTAAAACACTGAAATCACAGAATAATACAAACAAACTAACATACTTAGGCAGCAGTAGACCTCAATGAGATACAAGTATTGTTTTTTTGTTGTTTAGCTTCCATGCATGTTTCCCTCTTTGCTTCTTCAGACTGCAGGCATGTCGACCGTCACCTACTGTGTGCAATACACAGACTGACTCATACAGCCCCACGTCAAATAATCCAAACTACTCCTTGAAGTCAAAAACATCATGTCTTTCCAAACTTCCATCTACACGCAAGATCCCATTGGTTCTGAGTCAAAAATTTAACTCCGGCAGAGTGTGCAGAGGCAAAAAGGTCAAAAGACAAAAACAAGTCCCACTTCAGCCAAACAAATTCCGAAATTCCAGAAACATCTGACTCACTGTGGTGTTGCCACAACCAGCAGCTGCCACAACTTCCTTCACTTTTTCTTTTATTCCCTCCACATCCTGCACTACTTCTTATGACTATACAGACTGAAAAAAACAGGGAGCTGCACACCTCAGCTTCATAGTAATGGGTGTTTTACAGCATGGCATTAGAATTAAACAGGTCACTTGGGATGGGATTATGGTTAGTGAATGCAAAGAAAAACACATAACACTCAACAACACAGATAAATGCATCTCAAGGGAATTTGATGCTGCCATTTCAGAAGGTCAATAAATCAGTTAAACACCTCATCTTACCAGATATAATATAGCTATGCTGTCAACAGAATGTCTTCATTTTTTCATAAAATTAGTTAACTATTAAACAATTCATACGGGATCATACCTTGCACTTCTCCATTGACAGGGGCTTTATATTGAGACTGGCTGCTGTTTTGTCTTGAGGCATCTTCTGCGGTGATGGCGCTGCCGTCGGGGTTGGAATAAAAGAGGAGGAGAGGCTGGAAGTGATCTTTGATACATTTGCTGACCACATCTTTCCACCTGGAGCTGATCTACAGCAAAAGACAAGGAGAAACCAGTCAATGCACAAGTTCGTGCAGATACGACACGAGAATTTGGGACAGGAAACGGTGAAATGAAAGATTTACATCATTCTTTTCTGTGAAAATAGTTGTCTGTCTACTTTAGTGGGGATCAATTAATTTGAGGATGTTGAACATTACTGGATAACTTGCTTTCTTGTGTCCCCATCTGTATAAACTTTTGTTGTAGAACTCTGATCTGATATGAAGCACTTAAACTCATTACGAACTTTAAGACTTTCCACTAATACCCAGCTCGAGTGGCAGCACCAGAAGGTCAGGAGTCAAATTAACCCAACAGAAAACGATCTGTCAGCTTTCATTAAAAAAATAAAAAATGCATTGACAACTTTAAAAACAAAACCTCGACTTCAGCATGGAGAGTCTAATTTGTGAATGAATCTAACAGACTGAGGCCAAATCGCACAATCACATTAGCTAAGCTGTGTAAGGTGCATGTCTCGCCACAAAGGCACCACAAAGGCAGGCTGCAGGCTAACAGATGCTTGTGTGCTCCTTAATTAAGCAAATGACGGTGGAAGAGGGGGGAGGAAGAGGAGGTGGAGGGAGAGGGAGCGATAGAAAGATGAGGTAAGGAAAAACAAATACAAAGCAGAACAAAGGATACACAACAGAAGAAATGTTGCAGAGATGGATAAGGCGGATATGGGTTTTTATGCTCTAAAGAAAATATTTGCTAAATATGGAAGCAAAAACTCCACTGTATTTATGTGTTTTATTGATGCACCCGAGGCCTTTGACAGGTGGAACTGTCTCCTACTTTGTTCAATGTGTATATGCATGATTAACAAAACAACTGAATGGGTATAACACAAGCTGTCTTGCTGGAAACTCTGTCATCAATCATCGTATGCATGCTGATAACACAGTAATTTCTAATCCATACAGTCCTGAGCTGTAGCAGTTATTGAAGATGTGCTCACAGTACAACAACGATTATGATATTAAATCTAATGCCAAAAAGAGGAGTGTCATGATGGTCAGAGGAAGAGAGGATAGGAGATTATTTTTACATATTTTACACTTCTAAAACATCTGGTGCACAATCCTTTATGTCACTTGGATAAGCAAGAGAACAGCATCACAAAGGGATTTTCCATTGTGACTTTTGGCCGTGCTGATTCAACCCACTCATCGCTGATTTGCCGAGTCACACCCGAGATGAACCATTCCAGAGTAGGGCTAAAACACGCTCGACCCACCCTCAAGCTAGCTGCGTTGACGTCTTAGCGGCTGTGGCCAGCACATCACAACTCCCCCACTCCGCCTGAAACAAGCATGTTGTGAGACTCAACTCATGTCTCTGCAGGGAAAAGGATAAAAGTGTTTTTAAAAGTCTCAGTGTGTTCAGCTCTCAGCCTCCAAGTGAATCTCTGCTGTTTGAAGTTTTCATTGTCTCCTGCGTCGCTGTTTTCACATTCAGGTATCTGCTTTATTTTACTGTTTCATGTCCCTTTCATCTGATAGGAGTCATGTTGAGTTACTGCCGATGAAAACTTTCTTGATTTTACTGCTTTGTAATAAAAACTTTTTAAATGATAAAATAACAAGCAAAGAATTTATAGGAAAATAAATGTTCATCCACCATTTTACAGCCACTCAACTCAAGACAAGTGTGTCATTAGTTGAAAGACCTGCCTTCAAGCGTGTAACCCTGTTGTAAAAGGAGACACAAATCGCTGCCGGTCTACGCTCACGAGCTGAGTCAGACTGAGTCAAGCAACGCTTGCACATGTGCATGGAAAATGGACTGTGGAGGCTTTAACCAGCCCTAGAAAGAGCTTTTCTTAGTACTCATCCAGACTCAGAAAACACTGGTGAGATAGCCTACATATGAACTGTTTGGTTTTATCTTGTTTGGCTAATTTTCTATTTTATTGCTATGGACCCTCTTGTGCGTCTGAAATGAAGTTTGAATTTAATTTATATAATTTTATGAAAAACTGAAGAGACTGTCAAATATAAAAGACTATGTCCAATCAGCAGGAAGACAAGAACAACCTCCAGGGTCTGCTTTCTCTATGTAAACAACTAGAAGCAAAGCTCAGTGCTTAACAGTCTTTTATGCTAACGACACCATGAGGCTGCAATGGTCTTTGCACCTACTTGTCTGTTTTATTGGCTGCATAAACTAAATGTAGCCTCTAAGCTATGCCATTACCTACTATTGTGTCCAGTTATACTGCCAGTGACAAGAAAATAAATTTGCACCTCCCAGGATAATTCCCAATGGCCATGGTAAGTATGTGAGGACGGTAATTCACTACTGTAAACAAGACATTTTTGTTACTATTTGCATGTAACTATATTTTATCTGGATTTCATTAGCCTCAATAAAAAACAAAGACCATCTTCTGCACTGGCAAAGCAGCGATCAGGCTGCACTACAGCAGTCATTTAGCGGCTGGGACTTGGGGAGTCACTGAAATGCTGGCAAGTTTCGACCCAGGTATGGACTTGGCAGGCGCTGCTGAGCGCTGTAGCTGCTCCATCTCAGCCGGGGAGGGGAGGGGAAGGGAGGGGAGAGGAGAGGAGGGGAGGGGGGTGCACACACAGCACAAGCTGCTGATGGATTGACACAGAGCCAGCCAGCCGCTGCACCACAGTCCCAGAGAAAATTGTGAGGATGTGAGACAAAAGGCACGCTCACGTGTGCACACCATGAAGATAAATCCAATATTTAGAAAAAAGAGAAAGGACAAAAGAAGAGGATTCACAGCCTATATACTGTACACACTCACACACACACACACACACACACACACACACACACACAAGCACCAGCCTGGGAAAAAAACACACACAGACACACAAATAAAACCTCTGTTTCTCACGCGCAGACAGCAAACACGCCTACACAAAGCAACTCAGCGCTCTCACTGACCCTTCAACTTTAACCAGTGAAGGGATCCATAAAATAATCTTCACTGGTTAAGCTTCACTTCACTACTGCAGTACTTTGTGATGACAGAGTTGGGGAACTGCAGTAGAAATGTGGGTGGGGGTTCGCTGACTCTTCAGTGCCATAAAGGCTCATCAACCCACAGGCTCATGAAGGGCAATCGATGTGGCCCTTATTGGCCGATAAAGACACTTGGTGATGGAGATAAGAGGCTGAACAGCGCTACTCTTTACTGCTACTTTTAAAATAAAGACTGTGTTTTATAGGGCTGCAACTTGCGCTTAATTTTATTATCAATTAATCTGCTGATTATTTTCATGATCTGATTAATTGCTTAATCTATGAAATGTCAAAAAATGCTTTTTTAGATTTGTCATTTGTTTATGGACTGTTGTGATCTGATTTTTTCTGAGAATTTTTTATTTTTAACCTTTATTTTTCTTAATTTTTGATGTACTGTCTTCTTGTTTTTGTCTTTGTTTTTTATAATGGTGAAAATGATCGATAAAATTCTACATTGCAATAACAATGCTCATGATAATTTCCCAGAGCAAAGTGACATCTTCAGATTCTTCTTCTGTCCAACCAACAGTCCAAAGCCCAAAAACTTTTCATTTAGTAGTAAATTATTACATTCAAGAAGCTGGAACGAGCAAATGTTTGATATTTTTGCTTGAAAATTAATTGAAACATTAATGTCAGCAACTAATTTTCTTACAAACATATCAATAAAAAGACTGTTGTGGCTTAGATGCTTTATCAAATGAAAAAGGCATATATTTGTGAATACAAATGTCCAACTTTTAAACTGTGGTCAATTTGTATATTAATAACCTGGTGCTCAGACTGTCAACACTTTCAAAACACATGTCTGTACACAAAAAGTTATTCTTTTTTGTTACAAGATTCAACATAACGAGTCAGATGAACTCTGGATCCATATATATATATCCTATATAAAAGACATGAATACACAGCTTTTTATGTGTGTGTTGTAATAGTTCTCTGTCAACGTTTCCCAAACTTAGGGTTGGAACCTGAAATGGGTCATGGATCATGGTCATGCCAGGTTTTTTTTTTTGTCAGAGTAAAATGCACACTGCTTTTCCTCACATAGTGACAAGCAACATGGAATAAGAGACAGAAAGCAGCTCTCAGCAATGTCAACACAGGGTACAAGAATTTTAAAACACAGTAGCAAAGTACAGCTGACAGCTGGGGTCAAGAAATGGAACAGCCACCTCACTAATGGTCAAAACTATAAACCAGCATAAAAATCACAATTAGGCTGCCAACATGACGCTGCATAGAACATCAAGCAAAAAAAAGTAAAAGTCGCGTTTTGGAGCACAAAACGGCTAACAGACTACTCGGTCCAGGCATGATGGGAAATGTGGGCCATCACAACAATATTTTAGTACAATGCTTTGTTTTGATCCGCTTCAGTTTGCCCTGTTTAAAGTTACTGTGTTATACCGTTAATAAAAACTCAACACTTCCTGAATCTGTTCACAGATTAAAAGCTTTTCGAGGCAAGTGTGTCATGAAGTGGAGAGACGTTTCCCGTTTCACTGAGCTGGAGCCTGTAAATGTTTGCCTCTCTTGTTTGTTAATTTTTGTCAACCAGCTGAATTAATGAATTGATTGACTTGAGCTCGAGGGCACCCTGTCTCACCTCTTTCACTGTGGCGTCATCAAAGAAGACCCATTTGGAGGACTTTGTGTGGTAGGCGAAGGCACAGTAGTGGCGGCTGGAGTAGCAGATCATCCCCACGAGCTGCAGCTCCCCCTTTTTGGCATGCTCATCTGTCACCCTGTAGAAGAGCTGCGTCCACACACACACACACACATACACATATAAATATACTGTATATACCAATTACTCATCGACATCATCGCTACAGTAAGTGGGCTGGCAAGTGAGTGATGTTGATAGCTGGTGGAATCAGTTACTCCATCTGTTTATAGATTAAGGTCTGAGGGAATGAACTGGCATTGATCTCACAATCAGTACAAATAAGGGGCTGGTTTAAATCAGCGCTGCCACAGCAGCACTTGATATCTGGACTAATCCTACAGTGTCCCACAGTCTCATTAATGACGGCCTTAATAGTAATATACAGTGGTATTTTCTCATTTTATTCCTTTCATAAATAATGCAAAAAATATCAGCAAGGAAAAAAAAACATGAATTAAAACTATTAAAGGGATCATTTGGATGATTTAAAACGGGGTTGTACGAGGTACTTCAGCTTCAGTAGATGCTGTTACATAAGCCAAATATCGCTCTCTCCAAACAAACCAAACTCCATGCGCGAAAGCATGGATTTTACCTTGCAGAACACAAGAGCTGCTGCTCTACTGCTGCCTCAATCTGTTTGTTTGTTTTTGTTGTTGTGTGACTTCGGTGTTTTAAAAGGATGGTTCGGATTCACCAATGTCAGATAATAACATAAACAAACTGAGAGCACGAAGCAGCGGTAGACCAGAAACTCTTGTGTTCTTTGAGGTAAAATGACTGTGGAGTTTGGTTGGTTTGAAGAGAGCAATATTACATTTTGTTGCTGACCCTGTCCACAGCAGTACATTACTTAGCTTGCATGCTGGCACTCCTCTCTGCTTCTCCAAACTTGTTTTGTGTCGACCGACATCTAATGTAGCTAATACACTGACTATCGATAGGAACCTCATGCAACCCCGTTTCAAATAATTCAAACTATCCCTTTAAAGTTACAAGGGTACAGAATTTAGCAGACATATTGAGGAAGTGTTGGTGAGACTGTCACTTGTTTCTGCTCCCTCTCGTGTTTCCTACACAGCCGGCTCTCTGTCTCGGTTTCCCTCTCTCAAACAACAGATTTCAAAGCTAACGAAAGGGGTGGCGGAGAGAGCTCCCTTTAACACCCAATAAAGTCACATGAAACGCTCCCTAATGAATCAAGGCTTTTGTGGCACACCAGTGGGAGGGGAGTGGGGTCGGACAAATTCTTCTGATGGTATGCTTTGGAAACGCGCAAGAGGGAGCTGTCAAGTAAAGGGTTTGAACTCTTCAATAAAGAAGTTATGTAATGTGCGGAGCGTATAAGCGTTGCCCTGATCTGAAATACACCGATTGATTTATTATTTTTTTGCTTGTGAAGCTCATCCAACACAGCAGACTGATGTGAACAGGCTACTGAGGAACACGAAGGAGGTCATCGTGTGCCAATATTTCATACATATTTCATGTGAACACTGCAGACAAGCTCACCATATACACGTGCGCCAAGATGTGACTTTAAGGACCAAAAAAGGAGCAAAGCGTGCCCATGTTTCTGCATACTTACAATCAAGAATGTGTGAATACAAACACTGCAACAAAAGCATGTTTTTCCTTTCCCTGTCTCAGTGACGTCTATCCAGCCCACATGTTCCCTCAGACAGGCATGCACACACAGGCTCAGGAAAACACACAGATGAGGGGAGGGGCTTTCTGACAAGCTGACCAAGGCCAGCAGGGGCTTTTTGATCAGCAGCGTGGGCCAACTGGGCATTGGGCGTTTACTGCTTACGCAACGGGCCCGACTTACAGAGAAATAAATCCCCACTTTATTTCCCACATATGTTCGATTGCACCAAAATAAACTGATCCTAAAAAAACAAACAACAACAACAACAACAACAACAACAAAAAACCTAAATGGCAGCTGTGTGAATTAACAAATTCCAAAATGATACTGAGAAAAACTGAACCATGTCTGGAGAGAGTTATTTAACTTCCTGTTCGAATTTCTTCATTGGAAATGTTTAATTAAATGTTCTGGCACATTCATGCACAGCTTGTAAATTTTGTCTTAAAACATTATTTCAAATACCTTAAAGTGATAGTTCGGATTATTTGAAGCAGGGCTGTATGAGGCACTTCTCCATAGTTGGGTGTATTACCTACATTAGATGGTGGTCTGTGAGCCCCCAGGTTGGAGAAGCAGCAGGAGTAACAGTGTAGGAAGTGAGGCTTGTCAGCAGCAAAACTTAATTTAGTCACCTACAAAAATTCATCAGTTTAAGTGTACACTATATTTAGGATATTTTCACCACTTTACCTTGCTGTCAGACAGCCTTTTCTGACGGGAAACCGCTGTTCTATAAACCAAATGTTGCTCACTCTCACTCAACCCAACCGACATTGGCAAAAACAGTAATTGTAATCTGCTTTTGCTTTCTTTAATTGTTCTGCATGTTACATGATTCTGTAAGGAAAAAATACTGGTTTTCCTTAAAGAGTCTGAATGAATTGGACAGAGAGCAATATTTAGCTTATATAACAGCAGTTTCATGTCAATAAAGGGTGTCTGATTGCAAAGTAAAGTGGTGAAAATATTCTAAATGGAGCATAAACTTAGATTGCTAAACATTCTTTGGGTCTTTTTTCTTTAGGGGGCAAAAATACATTTTGTTGCTAAACCCATACACAGAAATTCATTGCTTAGCTCCCATGCTGGTGCTCCTCTCTGCCTCTTCAAACTGTGGGCATACTGACGCCATCTACTGTAGCTAATACACTGACTATGCCTAAGTACCTCATACAACCCCACATCAGATAAAAACCATCCCTTTAATCTGTGGCCTCTTTTTATATAAAACACCCTGTCACTCTGTTGATTTTCATGTTGGGCTTTCACACACCACAGGCCACAAAATATGAATCGAGGAGTAAATAAAAAAAACCCTATAAAGTGTAAAATGTGCATAAAACGACTCACCGCAGAAAGACTGAGTTGATGCCCCAGCGATCGGATTACATCCTCTGTGAGGTCTGACTGGTCAGAGTCCCAGACGAAGCCTATGGTAACGATCTCAGGGGAGTTCATGAGGACCCGTCTGATCCTAATCCTCTGGCCACAGTTACTCTGGAAAAAAGAAAAAACACAGAAAAAGACGACAGTTTTACCAAGGATACTCCAAAACTGGCCAGTCACTATCAACTAATGTCAGGACACTGCAGGACACTGGACCAATTGTTACACATTGGTTATTATGCACTTAATAGACGGGGTTGAACCAACAAAGATTAATTTAATTGAGGATAATCAGATTTGAGCAAAACTTGGTTTAAAATGAGTTCATCCAAAATTAAAATTAGGCAGCGCTCTGCTGCACAATTAAAAATGAATCTCTGTTCAGTAAATCCAAGTTTAGTGATGTGAACCAAAACTAAATGCTTGCTTACACAAATTAAAATAAATAAACACACTGTTTGCCATAAATCATTTAAGTTACTGTTTGCTACCTAACTAAAAAGTTACAAAATGTTACACTGTTTGCTAGCTGGTGTTGTTAGATTTTTTGTTAGCAAGCAAAAAAGTTTCAAAAAAGTTATACTTTTGCTAGCTATAAAGTTTAAAAATGTGGCATTGTTTGCTAGTAGCCTTTTAAAAAAATTATATATTGTCTTCTAGCTAGCTAGTAAGCCTCCTCATGACAGCTCAGCAGAGAAGCTTTAATTTCACCTCCTTCAAGGAACTTTATTATTTACCTCCACCCATCTCAAAAGGCAGCTACTTTAAAAGTTAACGTGCAAATTTAAAGTTAATGCTGGATCAAAATATTAAAGAGAGGTTTAAATTTAAACAGTTTACTGCAACGTAATTTTAAGATGAACCATGATTTAACTGGGGTTAAAACTACAATCTTTACTGGTGCTACCAAGCCATATTGTACTCATTAAAACACTTTGCACAGGCCACTTACTGGACAGTTCCGAAGGTCCCCTATTGTACTCGCTGCTTGTAACAGTTCCCCAAATGACTCGTGTCTGCGTTGGAGCATCTGTTGACTGAAAAAGAAGAGACGCATTGTCAGCAAGAACCAACAGGAGAGCAAAAGGAAAGAAGAAAAACTCAGAATTAAATGTCAGCTTAAAAGTCAAGTTATGGCCTTGTGAGAAAAGTGGAGAGAGTAACATAAAAAGCGAAAACAGAGCAGAGCAGGACAGATGACAATGAGGGAAGCACAGAAAGTTTCATACTGCCTGCGTCTTACCAGAGTGCGGTGGTGGAGACATAATGCACCAGCTCTGTAAACGGCAGCGGGTCAGAGGATGCCCCACAGCTACGGCACACAGACTGCAGAGAGACAGACAGTCAGACACAGAGAGGGTGACAAAATACAAAAAAGAAAAAAAAAAAGAGAGAAACACAGGTGTCATTTCAACATGCATTTCTGCTGTCGAGGACTAATTATCAAGTCAGCATGTCATTTTCCAAACAAAGAAGATCATAAATAGTGACAGTAGAAAAAAAAACCTGCTTGTCTTGCTGCTTTCCTTGTGAAGAGTAACAAACACTGTTGTATCCTTTTAAGGCACCAAGTCAAGTGACTGACAGTATGAGGCATCCAATTTAATTCATGAAGTTATCAATCTCCCTCTGACCGAGGCAATCCTCATTTAAGGCCTTGATAATATTTGCTGGATTGGGCGCCCTCAAGTCGAGGTGGAACAAAATCCACTGACTGTGCCCCTAAGGGATTTAGTCCAAAGGCGTATTATCTGTTTGATTCCGAGATAGGACTGGTTTGGGACAGGGACAGAGTCAGTGATGGGCATCACAGCCACAGGGAAGGAAGGGTGGTGTGTGCGTTTGTTTGTGTGTCTGTGTGTGTTGGAATTTATGTGTACACCATCTGTGATTTATCTGGTACTGCCGCCACTGCTGCTGCTGCACTGTGGAATCTGACCAGAAACACCCTCCTTATTCCACTGGGGCGACCCAGTATAAAAACATGACGGATTGGATTTCTACTGTCTCAGACAGTGATTCATGTACCTGTCTGTGTGTGTGTGTGTGTGTGTGTGTGTGTGTGTGCTGCTTAATCCTAACACATTAGAGACTGCGCAAACAAACTCTGTATGATCTAAAACATCTACAGGAAGGCACAATAAAAACATAATTAACGAAGCACGCAGCTTTTAATTCTCAGATGGATAAAGGATACAAGGACGTGTTCATGAAGGTCTGGCCACCTTTTCTGATTAATCTTGATAATCTGACCATTGTGACAAATTGTATTCCTTACACAAATGCTGCATGAATGTTGCAAAAAAGAACATGTTATATTGTTTGCTAGCTAGCTTTAAGTTTTTTTTAAAAGAAAAGTTATATTATTTGCTAGCTGGCTAAAAAGATTTTTAATTAGTTGCATTTTTTGTCAGAGCTAAAAAGTTTTTTTTAAAATTACACTGTTTGCTAGTTAGCTAAAAATAAAGGTTATATTGTTTGCTAGCAAACTAAAAAGCTAACAAAACATTGCATTGTTTGTTAGCTAGCTAAAACTTTTTAAAAAATAATTACATTGTTTGCTAGCTAGCTAGAAACATTAGTCAGCCTAGTTATAGCCTCCTCATGATGGTGCAGCAGAGAAGCTCTAATTTCTCCTCCTGGGTTGAGCTTGTTGAGTTATGTCTGACTTTTGCTTTTTGTCATTCATTTCATTTATTTGCTTTTTTACTGTCCTCTGTCTTTCATTTTACTCTCTGTAACTTATTGTTTTCCTAACCTATCATCTAATCTATCTGGTTTGAGCGTGTGGGGAAGGGAGGGAGGGAGTGGGGGGGATCTAATTTTGTAAAATGATTCAATATGTAATTTGCACACGTGTTCAAAGTCAATTAACAGATTGGTTTAAAAAACAACTATAATTAACACCTCTTCATCAGAACAAAAAGTATTATCAGTCCAAATTAACACATTTCTAACACCACTTTTTTTTTAAAGATTGGTGCAGCACCAAAAAAAACAAAAAACAAAAAATCTCTGAAGTAAAATGACATAATAGTTTCTAACCCCTCCACTGACCTGCTCATAAAGTGACATAGCAAACTTCTGATGCGTGATGCAGGACTTTGAAGTGCAGGCATCTGTCTCCTCGGGCACAATGTGCAGGTGGATCCTCTCCAGAATGTTTTCCTGCGACACAAGAGAAACATCCATCAGGCAAGGGGAAAAAAATATTTTCAACTCTGTTGTTTAGGTGCAACTAACAAATATTTTCATCGCTACTTTCATCCTGTGGTTTTCAAACGTCTTGTGCTCACCAAAGGGCAAGCCGCCAAAATCTGGAGGCATAATAGACATATTATCACTGTTAATCATTTCAGCTCTACTCGATACAGATATTTCTGAGAGCAAAACTGCAGCATGGTGGGACACCCCAAGAGTTGAATTTTAGGAGTCATGCTGTAAAACCCTGACATAAGAACGAGCACATTTAAAGAGCCAGCTATTCTCCGTTTTAGCTCCCACCTGTTTCTATGGAGCGCTTGTGAGTTTATAAAAAATTTAGGCCGAGAGGTGGACCTGCAAAGGTTACAGCCACAACTTCACAGCCTGTTAATATGACACTGGCTAACTCCTCACATTAACTCCACACCGGCACGCTGCTGCCAATGCATTACATGGTGAACGCTCGAGGGCAAAGATCTGCACGGGATTAAGAATTAAGATCGTCTATAAAAGATAGAAACTTTGGCACGTAAGCTTCAGTCCTACATGGTGAAAAGTTCTGTTTTTGTGTGAGTGGACTTGACAGAGAAAGAAAGAAGCAGAGCATCAAAGTTGCTTTCTCTGCAAATTCATTGAAAGTAAAATAAGTGACTTAATGTTACAATAGTTCATAGTATCATATAAAATGCAGATTTATCAATAAATATCTGAGGATTTTAAATGGTTTCAATACTTTCTTTTCTCTCCAAAAATGAGTTGACACTATTAACTTTACTTATTTTATGATTAGTTAATCACAATTTTGTTACTTTCTTTTTCATTATCATTTATCTTTCAATAAAAATCTAAAATGTTATGAGCTTCATGTTGCATCAAACTTCCCCATCATATCAAAAATGGTGTTAATGTTATAATATCAACATTTCTCAACCCTAGTTCTACACTTACGCAACTAGAGTAAAGAGCTCTCTACGTCTGTTAAAGAGACGTCAGATCTTCTCTTTTGTTTATCCACTGTGGTGTAATTGGACTTCCTAAGTGGATAAACAATGATTGAGGGAGAAAAAAATCCGGATACATCTGTGCTGGGTTTACAGATATTAAGCAGAAGTGATTGAAATCATGAGAAGAAAATAAACTAATTAAGCTAAAACAAAACACGGTTGAAAAACGAAGCATCTGTTTTATATTTGATGGTTGAAGTATAAACAACACCGAACAAAAATACATGAAAATTGCACTGCAATTACAAGTTTCTGGCAAAACAATGATTTTTTTTGTTCCAAAAAAAGAGCACAAAAAAAAATGCTGGAACAAATATGTAAAAACAATGAAATCGAATTTTAAAAAGCACAGAAATGATGCGACATAATATGGTAGCACAAAACAGCGAGGTTCAAACACAACTCTGCTGCTTATATAACCTGTCATGATGATATTTAGCGGCAATGTGGCAGGGGTTGATGGGAGGGACAGAAGCTCTTTCAGTGACCTCGCCAAACAGTTTGTTGCAGTGCATTACCCCGAACTGTGTGGCAGGGCAACACACAAACATACACACACACACACACAACCCTCCTCTCCGTACGCTAGTCTCCCTCCTCCCTAAGGACAGCCGGGTTGCCACAGGAACTTACAAAGCACTCTGCGGCATCGTCCATGAAGCCCAGCTGGAAGCGCTGCTCGTCCTTAAAGGTCTCTGCCAAGGCGTGACGCAGGTTGTCGGAGGGCAGGGCGCGCTCCCGACTGTGCTGGAACTGGGAGAAAATCCCCTGAAGAGGAGAACAAGAAGTTGATTGCACACTGGGACAATGGGACATTTTGTTTATTAAAAGCATTTTGTGTCACCCTCGCTGCTCAAGACACACCCTGGACATGTGACCAAAACAGTCGCCACATCCATGATGACAAACTAGAACTTGATGTTCGCGCCTGTTAAATATTCTTCTGATCGTGTCTTACCTTTAATGCGCAAAAGATGCATGATTCTCCCAGACAGAAGTGTCCAGGTAGCTGCCTCAAGCTGCGTCTGAAGATGTCCAGCTGCCAAAGTACCTACACAAGGGAAACAAGAGGAGGTTAGACAGACACTATAAAACATAAAGGGATATTTCTATTATGTGATGTGGGGTTATAGAGGTACTTATCAATAGTCAGTGTATTAAATGCAGTAGATGTTTGTCGGCACACCCCTAGCCTGGAGAGACAGAGAGGGTCACCAGCACTGAAGCCAAGCAATGAACTGATGATGTGGACATGGTCAGCAGCAAAAAGGCTTTTTAAGGACCTAAAAAAAGCTACATCTAAAATAATTAAATAAAATAAATACCAATTTAAGTGTACACTATATTTAGAATATTTTAACTACTTCGCTTAGCTGCCAGACAGCCTTTTCTGACAGGAAACTGCCGTTACATAAGCCAAATATCGCTCTCTCCAAACCAACCAAACTCCACAGACAAAATCAGCAATTTTACTTTGCAGAACATGAGAGCTGCCAGACATTCTTTAGTGTTATTATGTGACTTCAGTGTTATAAAAGGATGATTTGGATTCACAGAAGTCGCACGATAACACTAACTAACTAAAAGATTGCGCCAGCAGCAGACGAGCAACTCTCATGTTCTGCCGGGTAAAATTATTGATTTCGCTTAGGGAGTTTGGCTGATTCAGAGAGAGCGATATTAGGCTTCGATATTAGGGTTATATAACCACAGTTCCCCATCGGAAAAGGCCATCTGTTGCCAAGGTAAAATGGTGAAAATATTCTAAGTATAGGGTACACTTAAACTGATAATGATGTATTTTAGGTGCAGCTTTTTTTAAGTGGCTAAAATACCTTTTTTGCTGCGGACCCCGTCCACAGCAGT
This sequence comes from Lutjanus campechanus, assembly GCA_027495735.1. NCBI lineage: Eukaryota > Metazoa > Chordata > Actinopteri > Lutjaniformes > Lutjanidae > Lutjanus > Lutjanus campechanus. The sequence continues at coordinate 109,702 of JAJHUR010139489.1, forward strand.
TCATTGCTTAGCTTCCGTGCAGGTTCTCCTCTCTGCTTCTCCAAACTGAGGGACTGCTGCCATCTGCTGTAGGTAACGCACTGAATCTCAAGAGGAACCTCATACAACACCAAATTAAATAACCCGAACTATCCCTTTAACACTGACTTTGACGTTACAGTAGCTCTTAGTCGCAGCCTAAAATAGGAACCAGACATAAGAGCAGGCTCATGTTTTTTTTTTCCCAGTTGAAAAGCATATTAGTCTTTTGTTATTTTACGGCTTTTAGGCATTAGGACGGAGTCTCCAAGGTCATGAGGATGAGGAGTGGGCGAGACGAACACGTCCCTCACAGAAGCAAAGCCTAAGGTAACGATCATCTTCAACCAGCTCATCGGTGGTCTCACCCTCTGAGTCACAGTCGGGGAGTGACCTCACTGTGGCCTCACTGACGGCAATACTGAACTAACTCACCACCAGGCCAGTATCCCAGTAGTCAAAGCAACCTTAAACCCAGGGAAATTGCTGGGAAGCTCTGACTAATTTAGACAGTGACTAAGCTTTGAAATTTCTAAATAAATGGTCACATTTTAAGAGGGTGGAACATGGTGTACAGTTCCTGGAGGCAGACTGCAACAAGTGACTTTATGTGTGTATGTGCAGAGGAAAGTTATTTAAGTCCATCTTATAATTCTGTTATCTATTATATGTAAATATTATACAACACATACTACTTTCGTGCAGATTACAAACTTTTTTGTGATGGTAACATCAGTGGATCCACCACCTGGCTCCTAGACTGAAATACCTCAACAACTAGTGGATGGATTGCGATGACATTTAGTACAGACGTCAGTGGTCCCTAAAGGATGAAATTTGGTGATGCAGTGACCTTTCCTTTGGTGCCACCATGAGGTTTATATTTGTGAACAAACAAATAATAGGTGGGTTCCTGTGAAATGTGTTACTGACATTCATGTCCACCTCTGGATGAATTTAAATAACTATGATCTCCTAACCTGCCTGCAAAACAAATACCATTCCCATCATTCTTTACTGTACTTTGTATTTTGTGCCAATTAGCAAATATTAGCACAGTGATGTTCAAACTGGGGTCTGGGGACCAACAGGGCTCCTTCAGTGGGTTGCAGGCAGTCCCCAGCAAACTTGCATCACATGTTTTTGGAAGCTGGAGCAAGGGAAGTGACGGGGTTGGTCATTTTGACCGATTTTAGTTTATATGATCCAGGTTTGATCACTGATCAATCTTTTTTTTTTTTAATTTTAGGTTTGAAGATAATAAAGTCGTCATAGTCAGACGAGATTTCTTCAGACAAAATCTCAAATTGCTACTAATGTGCATCTTTTATGTGGGTCCTTGACATGAAAAACTTTGGGAACGTCTGTGCTGGCTTACTAACATGTTATACCAGTGGTTTAACTTTTTTTCTGGCACGCACCCTTCAGAAGACGAAAACAGTTCATGTCCCCATTCCACAAATTTGATCAGTCATTAAAAATGACAGGGGGGCAACTAATATAACAAGATCCAAGTTGAATTTTAGTCAAATAAAGGTCATCTTTGTTTATTTTCCCTACATAAATCATATTTATTCAACTTCAGTTTCAGTTCATATTTTTCTGCATTGGCTCTGGCCTAAACTGGATTTTTCATACAAAATCCATTTATAAAATGAACAAATCAAATAAGAAAGTGCAACACAGATGAAATACACACACTGATTTCTTTAAGTAAACCTATAAGGAAGAAATTCTATTAAGTTTACAAGAAGGCTCCCTTGATTACCGATCACATCCAACATACTGTAACTACTGAGCTGCTGACTGTATTGACATAATAATTTCTAGAATAAAATCGATCCAGACCTACCTGCACAGCGCTGTTGAGGAAGCAGCTGTTCTGGCCCGGCTCATTCAGGAGTCCTTTGGTGGGGGCCAGAGACAGCATGCTCCCCGGCTGGTACGATTTCCCCAGATTGCCCCCCGGCCTTCTGAAGAACCTGACCCATGCCATTGGATAGTGGGGTCTGTCTTTAGACAGGTGGGATAGTCAGACGACGACAGGGGGGTGGGGGGCGTAGGCGCTGGGATTAGACCCCTTGGCCCCTGAAGGAGTGACTCCCAAACAGTCTGGGGCTTTAAGTTATTCCACGAGCTGCAGCAGCTGCCCTGCTACACATGAGCTTCTAGTCCATCTCTGCAGCTCTCGGAGAACGTCCTTTTACTCTGTCTGACACTTAAAAGATTCTTCCAAAGAAAAAAAAAAAAGAAAGAAAAAAATTAATAAGTCAATTACAATCCAAGTCTTTGTTTTGGGAAGCCTTTGATGATGAGCGGTCTGATGCTTCTGATGCGGTGCGTTTTGACTTCGGAGGAACCTGCCTCAGTCATCCTGATGGCTCTGCACGAAGCTCCACAACTGCTTCAGAAGGGCCTGTGCAGCCCTGTAAGCAAATTTTTCCACATGTTCCTGATGCTGTTGAAGATATTCAGCTGCAGTCATTTGTTCCTCTCAGAGCAGAGGCTCATCCACAGTAAAGATTTATCCAGGCGGGACAGCAAACACTGTGTTAGAGAAACAGAGAATGAGATTAGATGAGATTAAATGAGATTTTAGACAACATTATGGAGCTTATTATCAGACACTACTCTTTGTAGCACAGAACCACAATTGTTTTCTAGTTTGTTTAATGGCTCTTTTCACTGTGGTCATTTTATTGTAAATGATTTTATAATAACAGAGAAATTAACTGTACATCTAAGGCAGCAGTCTTCATTTCCGTGTACATTATAGACTAGATTTCAAACTGGTCTTTTTAAACATGTCAACAAAGCTTAAACATTAACTTTTACAAACACCCTTTGCACCGGGGGTGTGTCAAAGTGAGGCTGGGCCCAGCTGAAGCTGCACAATAACATTCAGACAGATTCAAATTCAGTTTCCTAAACAAAAGACAACAGCCAAGGCACATTTAAAAAGAGGAAAGATAATGTTGAGAGCAGACTTTGCATAAATATGTTGACTATAACTGATATATTTATTTTGTAATTATACCTAATAAACCTGATAAGGGCACATTTACTATATTCAGGATTTCTGCAGGTTTCAACAAGTTAGATTTAAGACTTTTTAAGACCCTTTTAAGACCTAAGCCAATATCACAGCCATACTCACAATTAAAGTAAAAGATAAGACGGAAAATTACAGGCTCAAAATTACTTGCAAAGTAATTATTTTTCTGACTTCCCCTGTGTGACTCAACCCAAAGTTCCAAATTTGAGGGTTTTCTAGCACACAGTGCAGCAGGATTTAAATCTGTTATTTTCACACGTGTACCAAACAATAAAATTGTCAAGTCAGGTTTTACTGAACTTGCACCACAAAACAATCTTAACTGATTACTTCTAGAAGTAGCCATTTAAATTTTTTTAAACACCATGTTAGCTCACAGCCCACATCCTAACACACTAGCTGTGTGAACTGACGGGGCTGTACTGTCTGCATTAGTGGTATTTGTTCTGTGTTGGTTTAGTTTTGTTGGTTTTACAGCACAATTCTTACTAATTCTTTCCAAAACACATTTAATAGCAAGACTGGTTTTAATGCAAATTTATAAAAGTAATGTTAACTTCATAATGCAATCCATTTTCAAGACACACTAAGACATTTTAAAGTCTAAAATTTAGATTATTGGATTTTTAGATTTTTTAAGACAAACTATTTTTCTACAATCTATCTAACTTCTATCATAATTGCTACTGATTAATCTTTTCAATGTAAAATAACAGAATCAGAAATACTTTATTGATCTCCAGGGAGGAAATTGCACATTACATTACAGATGATCCACTTCAAAAACTGAACTATATAGAGGCATAGTGAAATTATAAGAAAATAGAAAATAAGTGTAAATATGTACCATCTACTACAAGAGATAACAGAAATAACATAACCACAAAATAACAAAATATAGACAAACAAAGAGCGCATTAGAAAGTGCCTTATTAGAATATATAACAGCAATATGTAGAGAAAAAAATAGAAGAAGAAATAGAAAATAATGAATGAATAAATTTATAAAAAAAAATATTTATCATGCTACAATATATAACAGTGTCCATAACAATGTTGCATGTATTGCACAGCTGAGTTATTGCACAAAATATCGTAACGTCAATTACAGAATTACAGTTCAACACTGCCATGTTTTCATGTGTTTTAAAAGTTTAAAAGTTTGCAGCTGGAGTTCCAGATGAGAGCCCAAACTTAAGTTGCTGGCCAGCAATTTGTGGTCTGAGATTTTAAAATTCCAGTATAAAAAAAAAAAAAATACCACTTCAAGTTTCTTTTGTGTCAGTTTTCCTGGCATTGTCATTCTTTTCTAAACTCAACTACAAAAGAGAACTGGTCTGACCTATTTTTAACATGAGACGAGCAGTGCGGAACATTGTAACAAACCACTGAAGGTGCAGTTCAATTTATGAAACTTGCAGCCCATGCAGCGTCAACAACACAATGAGAAAGAGCAACAAAATCTGCAGTGAATGCGCAGGACAGAACACTTAGAGAGGTTTGATGGATGAACATGTTTGTGCCGAGTGAGGCTCTAGGTTATTATAATAGTGAATGCCCCGAGGGCTACATACAGTCACAGCCTTTAAGTTTTAATGTGTTTATTGTGATTTTTATAGGATATTCTTTGCTGTCATTCTAAATGAAACAAAGCTGGCCTTGTGACTTTATGGAAAACTGAAACTGTGGCAAAGCAGATGAATTTCCAGCACCAAAGAAGCAACAATAAGCAGGAGTTCTTTGTGTGAGATGTGGTGATTCACCCTCTTTTTGTCTCCAACAACTTGAAAAAATAACCTCAAAGAACAAACCCTAAGAAGAACAAAGAAAATACTGCCCTACTTTGCACAAACAATGAAACTTCCCTCTTGTGACAGTCTCCAGAAGCACACAAAGTTTCAGCCAAAACCTGTTGGACGACATTTCCATCCTGGTATTTCAGGAATCCTCACTGGATGTTGACGATGATGTTGCAACACTGAAACCTTACAACAGGTTAATGGTGCAACCTGAAGTTTAGTATTTACATGTAACATTTAGTCATCTTCCCATGATTCAGCTGAACATGCTAAACGTCCCTGCCTCTGTACTTTGCAACTGGACTCCATAGCAACAGCATTCCAAAGCAATCACTTAAGCTCACCCTTGCTTAAGAGCTGCTGTTTTCGGATTAGTTTCAGGGCTGCAGGGCCGAGTGGAAAACCGTATGCTGCACCTACACAGCCCACCTTTCAGGGTGGCAACACGTGCCCCGACATGTCTATATGTCTCATCATCATACAGTAAGTCATCCACAGGCCACGTTAGCATGTGATGGAATGGAAAAAAACAACACGTCTATAGTACATCACTCTTACATTCCAATAACATTATTATCCTTTGTTGTTATTATTGCAGGGGTTTTACCAGCACTTTGACAGCTCAATCCCTCCAGGACATTACTATTCAACAGTCCCCTCTGTTACAGAAGGACACACAATTCATCTGACATGACTGCAATATTGGAATATTACTAAGTACATTTACTTGAGTATTGTTCTTAAGTACAAATTTAAGGTACTTGTATTTTACCAGTTTATGCTACTTTATACTTTCTTTATACTATCTCTAGGGTTTCTGTGGGTTTCAACAAGTTTAATTTAAGATGCTTTAAGACAATGCAATTTAAGACCTATTTCATGCTCATTCTGGCAAAAAGTCAGAAAGCCTTAGTGATGTTTGAATTAAGGAGCATGGTTTGAAACAGCTCACCTGTCTTACTTTTGCTTTTATGTGACTGATGTTTAACTTCTGAAGTCCACAAGCTGTGCTCCTATAAATTCTGACCAGGCTGCACATTAGTGGTTATTGGTTCTATGTTGGTTAATTTTTGTAGTTGTTACAGCGTGATCAAGACAGGTTTTAACCTAAAAACACATTTAAATGCAATACTGAACAATACTTACTTTTGATATTTTAAGTACATTTTGCTGCTAATACTTGCAGACTTTTTCCTAATTAAAGGGATAGTTCACACAAAAATCGAAATTCTGTCATCATGTAGGTCAGGTCTAATTTTTTAGTCCACAAAACACTGCTGGAGTTTCACAGGAAATCAGTGTTGCAGAATCTCCAAAACAATGCAAGTGAATGGTGACCAGTTTTTTTTCAAACAGAAATAAAACAACAACAAAAGCATAAAACAAAAGCCCCGACATGCCGTTCACTTGTAGGTGCACACCGTTACACCACACACACTCAGTTCAGACAGCGTGCACACACACAGGAACTTGGCCCCAAGCGAAGCATTTACAGTGAACATTCAGGCTAAAAACATGATGCAAATGACGTCTTTCAAGTCATCTTGGCATGTTGAGGCTTTAGGAGACGTGGATTACATCAGATGAGCAGTATGGAGGCATTTTATGTTTTTTCCGTTCTTTTTTCCATTTGAAAGTGTTTGTGAACTAAAAAACTAAACCTGTCCTTCAGTTGGCACAAGGCTGAGTATATAATGACTGAATTTTCATTTTTGGGTGAACTATCCCTTTAAGGTTTTAACTACAGGACTTCCACCTGTAACAGGGTATTTCACAGTGTGGCATTAGCCCTTTTACTTGAGTAAAACAGCAGAATACTCAAAAAAAAAACACACAAAAAACCTCCAGTCAAAAAGCCCCCTGACAATGGCTTGTATGCCAAAATGTGCTGGGATTGTTTGTTTTAAGGTCCCTCATGACCATGCCGTGACAATGAAGGCATTTTAATTGTTTTGTGGAGTTTTCTGTGATTCTTGAAAACACATGTAACCAAAGCACCTCAAAACAAACACAACTGAGTCCAAGAAGTGCTCCTAACCAAACAACAAAAGATCAGAATACTTCATCCACCTCTGCACGACTGTGTAGAATCCCTTCCACATCAACTGGCCAGCGAGCAAAAACGATGCAACAACGTCCACATGTCCACATTATTCAACGTCAATTTGATGGCACGGACGGTGAAGCCAACGCATGTTTTCTCTATTGTGACATTGCTGACAACAGCGAGAATAAATACGGCTCTGCCTTCCTGGTCTGAGAAGTTTTATTACATTAAGGTGGTCCACTTGAAAAACTGCCAACCTCACTTACGTTAAAGCATCTTTTAGTACGAGCAAAATTGACACTTGCTGACTACACTTCAATTACATCTTTTTGAAAGATTATGCTCTGCTGCTTAAGAGCAAAGAGCACCATTTTTTAATAAGGGAGAATAAAACAACATTTCTTTAAACATTTTTGCCCCTTCTTATTACTTTCACTGTCATTTCATTTTCTTTTGTGATATGATGAACCCCCCCCAAAGATATTAAAAATACATTCTAGGATTATCAGATTAAGCACAACACCTTTCGTCTGACAGCATCACGTCACGGGGCCCGTGTAGTGTTTGCACTGCAGGAGAGTCAACACATTTTTAGACACAGACTGGCCGAGCTACAATCCACGGAGGTCAAAGTGGAACATGTCATAGCTCACATGTGAGCAGGAGAGAGTGTTGAGTTGGAGAGAATAATGTTTCATTGTCTGCACAGGTGGCTGCACTGATATGAGCCTTCTTACTGTATTTCACATGCAGCTGTTTTATGAATTATGTGAAATATCTGCCGTCTTGCTTATGAACCTAGGTGGAGCAAATGACTCAACTGGCTGGTCACAATATTGTCCAGAAGCCAGGTTTACGTCATTACTTCATGTAAGCTAACACGGCTGTTGACACCCTTTCCGTTTCAAGTCTTAGCGGTTAGGTTTTCTCCAGGCTCGTTTTATTTTCTTTGGGTTGATCCTGACACGTTTGTTCGTATTTCAGCTTCATATCAACAGGTCAGGTAACAGAAATGAGCTCAGTTTGATATGACAGCCAGTTCTGTAGACAAACAACTTACTCGAGTTCTCTTTGTGTTGGCTGGCTTTAATAAACCTAATATTGGTGATTCACGTGGCTCAGATGATCGTGGCTATTTTTTCAGTTCTGCCATGAGCTCAGGCACATGAAACAAGCAGGGTTCAATCACATGTAACACGGGCAGATCGGGAGCAGCGTATTTGATATGAGATAAGATGAAATCATTGATCCCCCGCAGGGAAATCAGGCCATGACTGCAGCAAAAAGTAATATTCAGTGGGGTCAAAGAGACTAAATCTAAGCACACCACCTCAACATAAAAATACCACACTTGAAATAGCAAAAAAAGAAGAAAAGTCAAGTACCAAAAGGAATTCAATACAAAGTGTGAAGCTGTTATATACTGTATGCCTTCATTTGCAGGTGATGTTTTATGTTTTTTGTGTGCATTCTTCCTTTTAATAAACTAAACCTAATTTAAAACACACTGGGAATACTTTCTAAACACATAATGTAATATTTAGTCTCGAGCAGAGGTTTTCAAAGTGGGGGACAGGCCTCCTCAGTGGGGCTCTAAACAGATTCAAGGGAGGCTCAGTGAATGGAGGTGAAAAAATATCACATTAGTTAGTTACGTAAAAGAGATAAAACAGAATAACCTGAATGTGTGTGATTTGGTTAAAGAATGAGATACAGTGTTGTGTACCACTTTCCCAGAGTCAGAAACTAATAAATGCGTTTGGACAGACCTCTTTTATGTATTTGATGTTATATCAAACAGCAATATGAGGCTATCTTGGGTGTCAAAGGGATCAAATTATATAATCATGATCCCACAGATGTCAGGAACTGAGTGAAACTAATCCATGGGGAGGAGGAGCTCAGCTTTGTCTGAGAGGAGGCCCACCATCTCAGACTTTGAAAACCCCTGCTTTAGTCTATAAAATGTCAAAAAAAAAATTGTGAAAATGTCTCCTCACAATTTCACAGAGCCCAAATTGACGTTTTCAAATTGCCTCTTTTTTGTCCAACCATCAGTCTAAGACCCAAAGACTCATTTGCTGTCATTAAAAGCTGTAAATCCTTACATTAAAGAAGCTGGAGCCAGCAAATGTTTGACAGTTTTGCGTGAAAAATGACTGAAACGTTTAATCGATTATCAAAATAGTTGGCAGAGTCTCAGACTTTGAAAACTCCTGGTGTATAGAATGATTACAGGATCTATTCACAGAGACATCTGTCCTCTGGTGATACAATGGTAGAACTGGAGAGTGAAATACTGCACAGTATAACATGGATACATGCGAGAATTATATATTTTCGGGCACTGCAAAAGCAGACATTTGTTTGGGTCTGTACCTTATCTCGGCATCTCTGCAGCACTACAGCACTTTATTATAAAGCTGTTTTGTCACACCTTTATCAAAAACTTTGCAGCTTCTGCGATATGGTTATTATGATTTTGATAACATTTCAATTCTGTAGACCCAGAATATTTTATTTATCACTAATTGCTAAAAACTGTCCACCCCCAAGTCATTAGAGGCCCTGCTTTTTTAATCAGGAGGGAAAGCTGGAAAAAGTCTGTTATTCCGATACATAAAAATGCCATGAAAGCAGAGTGTTTGTAAAAAAGTTCTCTGCGAATGCTATACTTCTGTCTACAGCGTGATTCAATGAGAATTATGACTGGATTTTTTCCCTCACAGCTGAACGGAGAGGAGGTGGTTGTCTAATATTTCTTTATTTATTTTTTAAGTTTGAACAAAAGTCTGTGTCATTATTAATACAACATAGAACTCAAGTCTGAACTCAACCCATCAATGTAAATGCTGGAGTTAATTTCTAAAAGTTAGCCGGTAAAAATGCACTAATTCTACTTCATGAGAGATTCTATTTCTTTTTATCTCCAACACAAGACACACGGATCAAAATGAAGATCTTATTGATAAGGATATAATGCATTAATAACTTAATTATCAACTTAACATCTTAATAAAGAAAGAAAGGTATAATTAAACTCAAAAACAATTTAATTTTCCTTAATGATGCAAGCTTTGTTCTATGTGCCAGTCTTAAAGCTGCAATAAGCAATTTCGGAGAAAGATAGCTGATTTTTGAGTCTCACTCCTAGGTCGTAAAATATAGATGTTTTGGGAATGAGACTCAACAATCAGCTTTCTTAGTGACCTGTGATTGGCCAAAGTCTCCTGTCGCAGACTAGACTTTCAAAAGCCTGAAAACAGAGCCAAGAGGAGGAGCAGAAGTCTAGTTTTCTCTCAGACCACTTGAATTTCATTACAATTAAAGGTTAATAAGGAACTTTTACCCAATGATGCCAAAAATATACTTAATACCCCAGCTTTAATAAATAAATATATAAATGTAAAACTAACAATTTAATGACCTTAAATGCTGCTACATGCTTTTAAAGTCTGCATAAAGAAAATTCAGAGTTTAACTATTGCTCAGGGGTTTTTTTTTTGGTTTTTTTTTTTTGGGAGGACCTGAAATATGGCTTGGTGAGGCACCAGGGCCATGGTTCCCCAACACTATATAAGTCTCACAAACAACAACAAAACAGCTTATTTTTTCCTGGTTTTTAGACCTAATTTTATAAACCTTGTAATTTTTTCATCATTCAGATTTGGCTGGGTCATTAATAACATGTTTCTTTGGTGTGACAAATTCAGGCCACATATTTATTATTGCTTTACACAGACCTTAATATCTTTGTCTATGTGTTTGTGTGCCGTTCTTAAATCATGTCTAACTATTAAAAAAGGTCCCAAGAGAGACTCAACATTGATGGATACAAGTGTAACTGTTTACAGGTAAAAAACAAATCAAACATCAATCTCTCTCTGCATTATGGAGGTCTTGCCAAAGAACGTCGTAGGCCTATAGATCTGAGCAGACGCCAAACAAAAGAGGTGATTTCACTTTTTCTCCCAGGAGCACCAGTACAGGAAGCCCAGTCTTCCTTTATAAACAAAGGCTTGCTCAGCCTTGTCAAGCAAAGACCAGGATTGACTCTTTTTCCCCTCCTCGTAATGGGGAAAATGCTAAGGCTAGCACCTCGGAGCAATCAGCCAAAGAGTGTGTTGTGCATCAGCACCTTTGACAAGCCTAAGGGAGTCAGTCAGATGTGGGCATGTTTGGTGTGAAGGCACGGGGAGTCAGACGCTATAATTTATCTATTAGTGATCTGTTGATGGATAGCCTCATTAAGAATGATTCAATTGATTGCCTTTATATGGTGATGCAAACAGCCGCTGATGAATCAATCTGTGGGAAATCGAGTCGCACTGATTCAATGTCTTTAAGATGTGAAAACAGAAACACACCGTGGGAACGGCGCAAAGACAGCAGAAGCATTCGATGAGGGCTTTGTTGGGACAATTTAGCCTGCAGTTTCTGTCTCAAGGCGATAATTCTCTCTACATCATAGTTCTTTCCAACACCCTAAATGCATACAATGACGCTCATGCATCATACATTGCCTTCAAATTAATTTTTAATCCACCTTTTCCTTGATAAAACACAACATGCCCCACAGCACAGAGCAACTTTCAGCCTCTCTTCAACTTCTCAGATTCTTGGAGTTAAATTGATGTACAGTCAAGTTTTTGGAGGTACAGTCGACCTTCTTCTCAAAGCTGATCAATACATCCTTCTGTCGAAGTGACAACTGGGAGCGTTCCCTCCTGTTATTCCTCAGCTCTGATGAATGTCTTTCCTGACTTGGGGATTACTTGCAACAGCAGCTCCAACTCCCATGGGGAGCAAAGTGTTGTGCACTTTTTTTCCCTCTATTTTTAAGCCATTTTTATGTGGTTTTATTCATTATCACAAACAAGAAACTTGTAAATAATCACGTTCTACCTTCAGATAAATTACTTCTGAGCTGCATTCAGTGATGCATACTCATGACAGCTGTAAAATGAAAAAAAAAAGATTTTCACACCTACACTTAAATAGCCCACACAGATGCTTTTTTTTTAATGCAGAAGCACGCATGAACTTGAATTGTCCACTGACAACATAATTAGATGGTATTTAAAATCAAACTTTACTGTTACTACAGTGCCAAAGAATCTCTAACGCTTAAAGATACAAACTTGTATGTTAAACAAAGTCTACGAGGACCTGTTTCTCAGAGGTGGGATGTAACAAAGTGCAATGTATTAGCAGTATTTTCTGACTACTTTTAACACAAATGTCTGTATTTTCTACTCATAACATTTTCAAAACAGGCTCATTACTTTAGTTTTAATGCATTTGAGGGTAATTACCGATTACTTTTATTTTGTAGCGTTGTGCACTACCTTCAGCCAGAAAAAAATTCATTTGAGAGGTTGAAAAAAGCATTTTCTGCCATTTTTGCATTTTATTCTTTTTTTTTTTTTTTTTTTTTTTTTTTTTTTTTTTTTTTTTACTACTTGGCTGGTAACATGACATTTCATTTGCCCTGGCCAAGCAGGCAATTCTTTTTGTTGAGCCCCACTTTGAGTACCTTTCAGAGGCTGTACTTTTCTTTTTACTTCTGCTTGAGAGAAGAATGTGTGTACTTTTCCCACCTCTGCTATTTCTTTAACAGATAATGTGTTATCTGTTACTTACAGCTGAAAATTAACTGGGTGGTGTTATGTCAGTAAAGTTTGGGAAAAGGCAAAAAGCATCCCCATAAATGGAATAAAAATGCTGAGCAAAGTTTTGTATATATATACACATGTGGCACACAAACACTCAAACTATACAACACATACACATATATACACATATAGTTAAAGGCTGCACCTGTTACACTCAAGTGTTTAGTTATTCCTGTCTGCACTTAAAATCATTCACTGTCCACTTAACAAGTGGACAGTTACTTATATTTTCTGTCTCAAGTTAGCCTCGGGGCGGGGAAAAAGCTCTCTATTTCGGATGCAGTCACGCAAATGTCTTAGAAGTCTGACTCATATGGTAAACTTAGGTATGAAGTCACATTTTTTACAGAGAAGTCTCACAGCTGACAGGCTCCCACTCATACTTGTACTTCCACTTTATCTGGGTTTTTTTTAATGAAGTGGTGAACTAAGTGTCTGACATTGGGACATAAACATTTTCCTCTACATTTCCTCTCTGCTGTCGACACCATGTTCTCATTTTCTATGACGCATTGGCTTCCAACAATCCTGTCAGCCTGTTTATTTTAATTAGGAGCTGGGGCTGGGCAAACATACAAAAGTCTGCGTGTACAAAGAGAAGCAATAAAACGTCACCCTGCATGCTAAAACCTTAATGTTTAACAGTGAAACTCGACTGTAAAATTCCCTATGGACTGCAGACATGGTTTAAGCCTCCGGGCAACAATGCAGCGGTCGTTTCCTGTGTGGGCTTCCTGCTCAAAGGCTTGCCGCTTTCCAGCACACGGTCACCGCGTTCAACCCTGTGAAACTGAACAGGTCACCCACACCACGCTGAGTCACCCAGTATTCCTGACTGCGTCCAAGAGAGGAAGAGGCAGAACAAAAGCACATGTTCCAGGATCCCATGCTGAACAGAGTCTTATTGAAATCTAACATCCTCCTCTGTGCTTTAATGATTGCTTCCTTAATTTGCCAACACTGGACAACAGCTTCCCAAGAACTATCAAGTGTGATGACAACAACTCTGTTTCCTTCCACCCCAATCTTCTACTTTATATATTTGTAAATACATTCAGTTTAAAACTAAATGTGAAGTGATAAACAGCTGGGTAAGGAGTATATACCTGCAACAATCTTTATCAAAAGCACATCAACACATTAAAAGGCATACTATGCAGGATTTTCCTTTTAAAAAATTGACATATATAAAAATAATACGGATGCACATCATTGGTATCGGCAGACAAAGGCTTTAAAATGAAATATTGTTATCAGCTCGAAATGCCAATATTTCCGCTGATGAGATGACGCTTTAATTACGCTTACACTCTGTGAGTATTTCTGTGGTGTGGAGGTTTTATGAAGTGTCTGAGCCAATCACATTCCTTCAACACTACAAATTTAATTGCCCTTATTAGGAGCCATCATCCTGATCATTATGACAAATTAATGAATCATAAAGAGAAACAAAAAACTCTCAGAAGTAGTTTTCTTAATTTGGCCAGTGAATTTGTCCATTTTGAAAAGCACTGCATTTTATTTTGAAATGCATTTTATTTTATTTTGAAAAGCAGTGTATTTTATGTCTACATCTGGGCCATCTCAATAAGATTAGGCAAAATAAAATGCTATTTCACTATAGCAGAGACTTGATGTTCTCCGACAATAGCTGGAAAACAATGAGTGCAGATATCAGCAATCAGACAAAATGAGCTGGAAAATATCAGCATATTGGTTATCAGCAAAAATCCAACATCGCGCATCCCTAAAAAGTAATCCCTTTCAAACACCACATATGTCCCACTAGAAGTGTGTGGTCGTGTCTGTATCTGCAGAGAGCCTGCCCTTTGCTTGTATTTTATTATTTTCTCAGTATTTGGCTGTGTTCAGGAAGCTTTATTAACCCAGAGTGTCACTATTTGACGGCCTGGGAATGCGACTCAACAATCGCCGGTCTTCCTGGTGTGCTTATCAACAGAAACCGACAAATCCTACTTATTCTACCTTTAAGAACACAACACTAAAAGTACACTTATTCCACGTACTCTTGCTCGGCATGCCTACAAACAAAGAGGTGATGGAAGGCTTACTCTCAAAACTGGTTCTTCAGCATGCCTCCATATTTACTTCATCATCTAACGTTGTGTCCTGAAGGAAATGTTTCACAACCAGCAACATAAAGGATGAGTGTGCAGGGTGTTTATAGGGATGGTGATCTCACTGCCTCATCATCACTGTGCTTATGGGGCTGAGGTCGGCTGCTCGGGGGGTAGGGGGGGTCTTATCACCGGAATGAATACAGTGGGAGAAACCAGTTCACAGGGTGCACAGGGTGCATATGAGCTCATGTAACCTCATGATTGTTTTGTCTAAATTTTAAAAGTGTGCAAAAATTACACAATAAGAAACCTCTCACAGTCCACTCCAAAACATTAACAGGAGACTTGGCAGTTAGCTTGTTTATCCTGAGGGCACTCAACACTATCACAGAGAGAGGAAAGCTGATATTTATACTTTATAAAATTACCTAAATGCATGTTTATGGGCCGTAAATGCATATTTAAACATGCTAAGGAAATATTGTATTCAATTAAAAACTGAATATGAAAGTAGTAGTCACTTGAGCCTCATTTTGGTTTGGCCACCTTAAATATTTAATGAAAAACTGACACATACAGTCCAGAAACCAGGGCAGTTGTGTAGGAGGGTATTGTTACAAACTCAATTCCTCCAATCAGAAACAAGCTAGGGTGATGATACTTTCTATGTCGATTAAGATTCTCTCTCTCTCTCCATAAGTTTTCAACAAAATAAGTGATTCTGAAGTATGAAAGTTATAGTAAAAGTATCTTGAGGTTACTGATTAAAAATTCAAATGAACAACCTAAGCTAGCATACAAGATTGCAGGTTAGTCTGTAACTTACTTTTAACTTAATTCTAACTTAATTCAAGTCATTTAAATCTAATTAGCACAAGAATAGTTGCCTAGTCTTCTGCACAAATGCAAATTAGAGCCTGACAGAAACAACATCAGCATATCAGTCTCTATCGGTATCAGGTATTGTCAGATATATTTTTTAAACCAAATATAATGTGAGCTGTTTTTATATTTGTAAGTATTATATACAGCATTTTAATTTTAATTTTACATATTTGATCCTTTTACTTATTATTTAAAATACCAGTTAAAGTTCACTGTTTCAGTGCCCTGGTGTCATTTCGGATTTTATGCATATAAAATAAACAATATCAGACATGATACTGATAAATTTTGTTTTTAATCCCTAATATCAGTATCAGCAAGGGCCCAGAAAATGCAGTATCAGTTGGGATTTAATAGAAATACACTTTTGCTATGAATTCATACCATGTCAGAAATCTAAAAGCATTTGAACCATATACAAAAAAATAAAGGAACATTATTAAACACCACAGATGTGGTGTGATTACTTAGATGTGTGCTTTTACTTAACAGTGAGTAATATGACTTTTTTTTTTCTTTTTTTTTTAGTTACAATTGCACCCATCAAGGTGACTAATGTAACACTTCTTGTATTAAATTTAATATTGTACACTTTGTCCTTATTAGTGAAAATATATAAACTGTGTTATTAACCAGTGCGCACATATTTTTATATCATAAAGGTACTGGTGTATCTTAAGCAGTCTGTTAGATATGAAGTAAAATGTTAAAAAATGTCACTATTGCCCCAGGTCTCCCCTGTATTAGCTAGCTGTCAACAACAATGCCCCTACGGGTGACTTTCAAAATAAAATACCAACAATATGATAACGTTAGACTAAATAAACTGTCAAAAATACAAGACAAGTCTTCTGCTGTTTTAAACATCTAAAAACCACATTACTAAACTTAACAAGAGTGCTAACTAAAGCTACGTGACCGACGACCAGCTGCTAACGCTGTAGGCCTACCTGGTTTCAGACTTACCTGAGCTCCAGGTGAAGCTACATTTCCGCCCCCACGTACTGCCGCAAAAGCATGAAACTGGGAAAGTTTGAACAACTACTTGAGTCAAACTGTAATAAAGAGGCAGCACTCACCTATGAGAGAGTAAAATAACCCAAAGTGCGGTAAAAATCCTCTGGTGAGAACAAGAGTTTGAGTGTTTCTGTTGAGTTTCGGGGTGAGGAAACGGAGTCGCTGGTTAAAATGTACTTAAAGGCAGAGACGGGCAGACACACGCTGGAAACTAAACACAGACAACAACAAAAGTGTTGTCTTCACGGAGCTGAAACTTCACTCTCTCTCTCTGTGTTTTTTGTAGGGTTTCTTTTCCAGTTCGGACTCGGCAGCAGCGGTCCGTCTGTGTCCACGATATATTCCTGTTTTGAAGAGGCGTGCGGTTCTGCTGCAGTTCGCGGCGGACGCGCGGCGGTAGTGAGCAATGGTCGCTCGGTCGACTTCGGCACCTGAAATACTGGATTAGAGATGTTTTCAGAGCTGAGATGTCAAACCCCGCCTCTTCAACAGTGTATTTACTGCAGTCTGCCATGCTACTGTACACCACTGCCACAGCGCTCTCACACACACACACACTCCAACATTTGCACAGCGCCAACTCTACTGGCAGGCTCGTTAATGTTGCTCCATGGTGCAGGGGTTTGCAGTTTGCAGCCCAGTATAATGCGTAGTGTTTGTTTACAACTGCATCACATACATACTCTAAAATTGATTTATAATGATTGTGTTTCATGCAAAACTAAAAGAAAATTAAAAATTACATTTGGATATTGGTCATACATATTTTGTCTTTGTTGCCTGCATTAAGGGATGAAAAAAAAAAGCCATAAAAGCCAGCAACTAGGGGAGACTGGGGACAGTTGCAACACTTTCTGCTTTTCGCTCACTCACTCAATGACTATTTGGACTAAACCATGCAAATCTTTATTATTATACTTCCATCTGTCTGTTAATTACCCATACCATTTAAATATGTTTACATATGACATATTGTTCACAATATTAATTGGAATAGAAGTCAGCTGGCACAACTGATAAGATAAGATGTACCTTTATTGATCCCCTGTTGGGGAAAATCAATTTGTCACAGCAGCATAAAAAAGTAGCAGCACAAGGGGAAACGCAGTAAAAAAAAAAAGAAAGAAAAAAAAATAATAGAAAAACAGAATCCAAAATAAATAAGATGAAGACACCATATACAATAACTGGCTCTATGTACATACACTATACATGTGCAATAAGCATTAACATTTGTAATGTGCAAAAAGTAATGCAGACTGTTTATATACATGGGTACTATGTCAATGTCAGGCAGTTGCAACACAGGGGATCTGGGGTGGGGTGCAACATTTTTTTTTTTTTAAAACAAAAAAAAACATTAACTTTCACAGCTTTTTTTTTTATGTTGTTGGTTCTGACATGGTGGTGCAGCCCTGAGATGAACTGGTGACTTGTCCAGGGTGTACTCCCACCTCTTGCCTATTGTCAGCTGGGATAGGCTCCAGCCCTCACACAACCCTTCAAGGATAAGCAGTCACTGATAATAAATGAGCGAATACTTTATTTTTGCTTTTGGTCTCAGTAAGCATTGAAAATATGCATAGCTTTACAGTAATATCATAGAATTATTCATTAAGTGAAAGTGAAATTTAGGCTATTAAGTAACATTTACTGAGGAGTTTTTGTTTATGCCTAAAACAGAGGCCTGCTTTGAGTCAGTGTGCAGATGTTACAGATGTTTTTCAATTTCTATATATTTCGGTGTGAGACAGGAGGAACAGAACAATTTCCACTGCAACAAACTTTTATTAAACATGTGTTTATTGTACAAGATTGCATCAGTGTGTGAATTATTCTTATACAACCTTACTTCCCTCACAATCACTTGTGTGTGTTGAAAAAAACAGCAATACACATTTGTATTTGGATGAACTATCTGTTTTATGAACCGCACAATGATTAATTCATATAAAAGGTTGGGTCAGTGTGACAAAAATGCAGCTCATGAAAAAAAAAAACTTTCAGACCTCCAAAACAACTTTTTTTTTTCAATAAATGCAGCAGTTTAATATGTCTTCTGAATCATCACTCTGTTATGTTGACTTGCTGACACCGCCCCCTGTTGCAGCCATCCCCATTCTACCCTACCAATAGGATATCTGCATGCATACATTTGCAAATAAAGTAGCGTGGTAGGCGATGATTAAGCATGTTTTTAGGGGGTGTTAAACATTTACCTGCATGGTTATACCCCAAAATGTGCTGAAAATTATACCAGTGACAATTATTAAGTGAGTGGAGGAAAGTGATGTAAGGCTCTTGTTACCCAAACACCATCTGCCCTGATCCTGTTATATAAAGAAAGCAACGAGAGAGACATGTACAATTAAAGCAGAGACGACTGAGTGTAATAGCCCTATCATGTTTCAAGGCTCAAGGGAGGCCCTCGGTGAGTTGAGCACATTTTTATCTGGAAAAATTATATTAATTAAAATAAGTAGTTTGGATCGCATCCACAAGAGGGCATATTATATAGGATATGTAATTATGAGGCCATAAACTATATTTTTTGATGTTCCATTCATTTAATTCCAAAAACATCTCAACTGCAGGTGATAACATTTAACTTATGCTGTGACTCTGGGGTATCTGGATTATAAATGAGAAATAGAGCTAACATTACTGACTGCACACTTTTTGTTTGGTTGCTATGGAGAAGGAAAATGTATTTGTAATGTTTACAACTCACAGAACCCTTGGGTTTATATATATCACATGCTTGAGTACATTATGGTCCTGTCAACTTTTCACCTTCATTTGTTAAGCTTTGTAGTCGTTGTTATAGCTGTTATGTCTATTTTATATCGGTACATTGATCTGTACAATGTAAAATCTGGCTCAAATTCCTTTCATTCTGATTTATAATATCTGTAATCCCTATCTTTCCCATCTTTCAACAATATTTTTATCTGTCTATTGTTGTATAATGCATATTTTTACATGCTCCTTATTTCTGCTTTTTTAAAAATATAATTTCTTTACCCATTTTCCTCCAGGGATCAAATCCTGATTTACAAGTTTACTTTCTCTCCCAAATTCAGAAGCCCCAGTTAAATGTCATTTTTGCAAATTCCACAGACTTGACCAATTAATTTAATTTAACATTTACTTCCAATTTAGACTTAATACTGTGAGAGGAAACTACGGAAGAGCTGTGTCACTGTGTTCTCTGTAAAAATAAACTATTTGTTTTAACTTAAAAAAAGTTAGGATCCAGGCTGCCATAAAATTTTACTGAAATTAACAAGATAAGTTGACATCATTTTGTAATGATAAACTCTTCTAATCAAATAAATGGTATATTAATTCAGCTGTACATAACATAGAACATGTTCAATAAGCTTAAGATATTAATTTGAATCAACAATTCACAAACATTACAAACAGCTGAATTCAACACTAAGCTTCATCATAGTTCACAATGTTTTCATTATGCGAAAAGAGGCAACCATGACTTATCTTAAAGTGTATTATAGACACTCAGAATGTTTTCATCCTATAGACAAATCCAACCAAGTACTGGAAGTTAATGCGAGTCGTCAGAAGAAGTTCACAGTTTTCCACTTAGTTTTTATGTGACCTTACTTTTGACAACAATGTCTAGGAAGTTAGGAAGAGTCTATGCAATTTGGCTGCTCCAACAGTCATGTCACAATTCAGCTTTAGAAAGAAACAGGCAGCAAAATACACAAAACTCTGCTTCATGAAGAAATGCTGCTGTCTGAGACCAGAGACCCCACAGAGAATCACTGAGTGAGGACCACGACGTGTCATAGTGGATCAAAAATATTAACAAAAAGGAACTTTGTTCCTGAAAATCTTGAATACTTGATGAAAAATGTGAACTCATATATATTTTTTGATATATATTACACAGTTCTTCGTCACTTAAATGTGGAGGAGGTGGTCATTTTTTCTCTTCTCCATTATCCATTTCTGGCTATTGTCACAAGCTACGTGTAACTACTGTGTGAAATTATAAAGACAAAAATACTGGCATCCTAAAAGGTACCTTCATCACTCACTGAGGGCCGCTGTTTAACATCGTCAATACAATTATCTGTGCTGTTACTGTTAGTAAGCAGCAGCAGAGAGTATAGAAGGGAACCTCAGATCTGAAAGACTGCGAGATTGAACATTTTGACTGAAACCGTGAAAAATCTCACAAGAGTCTCGCAAATTTGGCGTTCCTCTCTAGACCCACATGGGGCTAGATACTGACACGATGTGCCGCCGCAGCAATGGCGGTGCCGCAAGAGAGCAGAACACACAAACACACTCTGAAACAATGTATGCTGGGAAGTCTGCTAATAATGTTGATCACATTTCTCTTGAAACTTGAATTGATTGAACTCGGTACAGTACAACTTATCATTTCAAATCAAAAGACTTCAAGTTAGAAGAGCTCATGTTTATAAGTTTTGAAGTGTTCTTGAAAATAAATACCAGAGATTTTAAGTTTAAATAACTGGAATAAATAAATTATATTTATGTTAAGTTCATGAGAAAGGATTTCCTTCCGTGTTCTTGTTTTATCCTTAAAATTAGTGAATATCCTTAGTTAGACAGAACAATAATCAGTTGTGAAATAAAGCCTGCCTATCATTTTAACCCTTCAACATGTCCGACAAGCTTTGTCTTAAGAAGAAAATCCTCTGCTTTAAAAGAAAAATCAGCACAGTCACTCATCAAGGCAGAGGAAACTGTTTGCAGTGATCGAGTGCGCGGTGAAGGGTCACAATATATCAGCGTGTTCCAGCCTTTCCCCAGGAAGTACTTGAAAGGGCCCGTTGAGGAGACAATGCCATTTCCCTCTCTACACATTTCCTCGAGGGACATATAATGCTTCCTCTTAAAATATAAAAAAGTCTGAGAGTGCGGTAATAATCAGTTTGAGTGATGCGAGCTTTAATGGCCTTGGTGTAAGAGTATTTAACTATTTAACCTTGTAGCCCCATATTGCTCACTATACTATGGGAAATAAAATAACCCAGTAAAACTTTAGGCATTTCCTAACTTTTTAGACAGGATTGAAATTTTTTTTTTGTTTTTTTTTCTTATCAGTGTGTTGCTCTGAGCTCACATCGACAAGATCCACTTCATGATGTTGGACATTCCCACCCCGGCTGTATCGCCCTCCTTCACTTTGAAGTGCTGCCACTGAATATCTTATACTCCCTATAAATTATGGATCAGACAAGCTCAAACAGATCAGGTCTTTAACAAGTTCCACAAATGTAAACTTTTCTTTTCTGACCTTGCCGGGCAGCTCGCAATCCAGCCGCTGAAGCTGACAATTTGTGCCCTGTCAGCACTGCTGCCTCACTGTGAGCCAAAAGTCTAAAAATGACTGTATCATTGCACTGACACATCACTGCCTGGCTGGCATGCACTTTGAATGACTTCTGCAGTCATCTTCTCATTGGATTCTTATTTTGATTTATTCATCTTTGCCCCTTAATACTTGTCCTAAGTGTTCTCTGCTTTTCTTGTACTGGTAAAGGGATAGTACGGATTATTTGGAGTAGGGTTGTATGATGTACTTATCGTCAGACGGCCTTTTCTGACAGGAAACTGCCGTTACATAAGCCAAATATCACTCTTTCCAAACCCAAACTGCATAGGCAAAATTAGTAATTTTACTTCACAGAACACAGGAGTTGCTGGTCTATCACTGGCTCAATCTGCATTATGGTGTTTTAAAAGGATAGTTCGGATTCACCAAAGTCACACACTAACACAAACTAAGCTCCAGATCGAGGCAGCGGTGAACCAGCAACTTCTGTGTCCTGTGAAGTAAAATTACTGATTTTGCCTATGGAGTTTGGTTGGTGTGAAGAGACTGATATTTGGCTTGTATACTGTCAGTTTCCCATCAGAAAAGACTGTTTGATGGCAAATGAACATGATAAAAATATTCTAAACAAAACATACACTTAAACTGATATTGATTTTCTTTAAAAGTAGACCTTTTAAAGTTGCTAAAATACCTTAAATTTCTGACCCTGTCCACAGCAGCACATTGCTGAACTTCTCTGTGCTTCTCCAAACTGTGGGCATGTTGGCATCTATTGTAACTGATAAACTGACTATCTTTTTTTTAAAAAAATCCAAACTATCCCTTTAACTTTATTAGATTATCTGTGTAACTTACTGAATGTGACATTCAATAGTTCCTAAACTCAACCCCTATCAGCCCAGCGAACCACTGATCCTACACAAGTTCAATTCTATTGTGAAGGGCGTTTTAATTCAAGATTAATTAGCAAGACTTTGCCAGCTCTGCAAGGAGAGAGGCAGTAAACGTCCCGCTGAGAGCCGGTGCCGTTGCCCTGACTTCTCACCTTGAGAGAGTCCCAGTGAACAGCAAGAGATCTGCTGAACGCAGTGGATGAACACAGCTCAAATGACAAACCTGTGTCCTCCCTTTTGCTTGTGTTGCCCTTTTTTACAATTTCACAAATAACAACACCAGTACATAAAAAACTTTGAGGATCAGATTTACTTTTAATGTGTTTTATTTTGCTGTTTCCTCACCACACAGGCTGTCAGTGCTTTTTATTGTCTGATAGATAAACTCATTGATGATCATGATTGGGTCACTAGGCAGCCAAAGTACATTTCCCCCCAAATGTGCTATTTTTAGCACCGTTGTCTGGCTGTTCAATCCATACTTACTGTACTCTATAGCCCCGAGTTAGAGTGGGAAAGTGGGGCAACAATTCCAAAACCAACCTTTTTTAATAGTGTGTTTCCAGGGTGGTCTGTGAAATAAAACACACAAGGTTAAAATGTATCAGAAATTAATCTGATTAATCTCAAAGTAAGAATTAACTCAAACATTTTCTAATAGTGCAGATAAAGTGTAAGTCAATGAAAATGTGAATGGATAAAATGACAGCTTCTTGTTCTGCTGGCCTCATCAGCCGTAGTAATAATGAGAACTGCACAATTTAAGTGTCTAGTTAAAATGTAAACCTAATTTGCTCCTGTCTGAGCCTAGGTAATAATAAGCACCCTAGTTTGTGTGCATGTTTGTTTATGGGCACACAAACCTGGATGTGTGTGGTATCATGGGAAATGCAAATAATTCAAATGGAACAGCTTGTACAAATGAAAAGTAACATGAGGACACAAGTTGTCCTGACCGTGCACATTAACACAAACAAATATGGGACAATTGTGTGTGAGATTGTCAATCAAGGTTTTCTCAACTTAACTGATATCGCCCTTTTGTCACAAAGTAGAAGGACCGAACAAAGCAAAGCTTGTAATGTTTTCTGTGAACACCATTTGTTGTGTTGCTATTGAATTACTACTAATGAGAATCCACACAGTGGTGAATGCCCCGTTGTTACGTAAGAGATTAGACATGCTCGAACGCCACAATGGGGGCCACGGGAGGCGACGCCTCTGAAGCAACTCGTACTATATTTAACTGGGGATTAAAATCCGGTAATGATGAGTTTTTTCGGAATGAAACCGCTCCTCAGGTTTCACAAGAACAATTAAGTCAACGGTTCTTAGTGAGGACGTTTTGTTCAACCACTTTTCGCTATGCATCTTGGTTGTGACATCTGGAAAATAATTCTAAAGGGGCCTGCAGCGCTATATACCCATCTAGTGAGTTAAAGAGTGAGTTAAAGAGTTTATTGGCCATAGAGATGCCTGCCTTCTCTTGAATATAATGGAACTAGATGGCTTGTGGTGCTAGAAGTGCCAAAAAATACATCAGGAAAACTAACAAAACTCAACAGCAATGCACTTTAAGATATGTAATGATTGTTTTCACTCACTATAAAGAGGTTTAGTACTGAATTCAGTCCATACCCTCCTTACACTTATAATTTAATAAACTTTAATAAATGTTAAATGTTATAAATCTTCATCAGCATGAGTTGTTGATTCAACTTGATGTCTTAAGATTATTGAACATGTTTTCTCAAGTACAACTGAATTGATATCAAGTTTATTTGATGATAAAAATGATTTGCTTTAAAAAAAACAACAACCTCAACTTGTCTTTTAAAATTCAGCTAATTTAAAAATTTTAGGGCAGCCCAGACACTAACTTTTTCAAGTGAAAGCAAATAGTTACTTTTTAGAGTGCATCGTCCACCAAGCATATCACTATGCAGAAGGAAGTATGCATCAACTCATGGACAAGACACTCATGCTCGTGACAATGCAGGACATAAAGATTAATGGCGTCCAACTCGTTTTAGCTGTGACATTAGCACCACAAAGTTAGCTGGTCCAGTGATATGGCTGAAAGAAAATAGCTCCTACATGAAACTGCTCACAACAATGTCTGTCTGATTATCTTCAGTAACTGGGTCATGATTTCTGGACTGAGACATTGTTGTAGATTTTTTTTTTTCATGGATTTTTTTTGGTGCTTTGAACACTACAAGCCAAGTGCCATCTAGGTCCATTGTACTGGAGCGAAGACATCTCTGCAGCTGATATTTCCACGACTCACACCAAAACAGTCTAGATGTACAAATAGCACTACAGGTTAAATATGTAAATATATTTGATTTTGTGGTGACCTATCCCTTTAAGTCTAGTCAAACTTCAAAATAAGGTCAGGCTGAAAACAGCTGAAAGAATCACTGATAAGATACAGAACAAAGCATCCGTTAGTACATCTTGTCTACAATGTGTATCACTCACTGGAATGGTATTTGTGCTCTATCATGCTGACTTAGCAATTACCACAGACACAGTATGGGCGTATTTCACAATGCGCCACGGGAGCAGGTGAGAGCTTCTGACTCTTCTGTGTGCATTTATTTGACTTTTAATTCATTTGTAGAAATTTACCTTTACTTTCTAACCCCCATGTAGGGCTGTGCTCATTGTTTTACTGCAGAAAAGTGGATGACATAAGCATCATTTTTTGGCAATTGCCCATGTTACATTAATTCTGGAGTGCAGCCAACGGGGTGACTGTGATATATTTCACTGCTGTGTTTGCCGTATCCGTGGTAGCTGCAGCGCACAGGAAAAGCATGCTATTGCCTTCAGTGCTGCCTGTTAGGGAAAGTAATACCCTTCAATTGACTAAGATAAGGCACATTAATTATTCTTTCCCCGGCAACATCATCAAAAATGGGCTATTTCCGCCATAGCTCCACATTAAGGGCATTTAAAGCTATTTTCCAGTTATATTAGATGAAAAAAGAGCATTTATTTGTCACCTGAAAGTCTCAGTGCGACAGTTTGTTTACTTACTGGTTGTGTTAGCAGTTGTAAGTTAATAATTCTTCACTCACGATTAACCAAAGAGAAGAGGTTAACATTTATTGACCAGTCAGGAATATAGATGAGCCCCCAGAGGTAAAAGTCACAGGCTGGATTACTGCGAGAGAACACGGCTCTAATTGGTCTCAAGGGCTTTTGCAAGTAAACAGGAACACAGTCTTGAATGTTCATTTGTCCAAATAGGCTAATTACTAGCCTGGCTGTGTGCATTGTTCCATAAAAAGGTTACTACACTGGTGAATTTTGTGTAAAGTTAACCTGTGCTGCATAAATATCCTCCTCGAACTTGCACATAAGCAGCACACTCATCATTGTTTATGGATGAACGTGCACAGGCATCCGCCCTCACACGCCCTGCTGACACTTGATGGATTGAACATTTTCTCAGAGCGAAACATAGTTCAACCCATTGCGTCATTTCACCTCATTGCAGGACAGGAATGTATGCACCCCCCCATCTCCCTTCACCTCACCTCATCAGCAACCCAACACCACCCTACTGACCCCAGGGATGCTTCATTTTCACTCATATTTTTAGATATCCCATTGGGCTTTACACTTGCCTGCGAGAATGACCACCTGCTGCGCACGTCCATCAGGGTAGGCAAGTCCATCATGCCGTCAGATGAGGATGGCATGAGCTAAAGAGTTTGACACACCAGGCAGTTTATGGATTTTTATGTTAGGAGGTCAGTTTAACATCCGAGGTTAATCCAATATTTTCAACCTGTCTGGTGGAAAATCTGAGCATCAACTCCATCTAAAATCTAACTGAGAGGTTAATTTAATCTCAGAGTAGTTCTAATCATTGTTGAGCTAAGACAGGTTTAAAAATTAAAATTAAGCAGAGCTCTGTTACATAAAAAAATGCTTTATTGTTTACTAGCTAGCTGAAAATGTAACAAATGTTGAAAGTAAAAAAGCGTTCTATTGTTTGCTAACTACATAGAAAGTGAATAACACATTGCAAGTAAGAAAAAAAGTTATATTGTTTGCTAGCAAGCTAAAAAGTTAAACCATTGCAAGTGTATATTTGATAGCTAGCTTAAAATGTTAACAAAATGTGACATTGTTTGCTCGCTAGCTAGAAAGTTAACAAAAAAATTGCAACAAAATTGCATTCAATAAATGTAAGTAAAAAAAAACAATACAAAACATAATGTTACATTGTTTTTGGTAAATTTTAGTTAATCTAGTTAGCCTGCTCCTGATGGCTCAGCAGAAAAGCTCTAATCTCTAAATTTGTTGACAGAATATTTAACTGGAGTGAAAGAAGGAAGAGACAATAATAAAACTCAGTTGGGCTGAGTCTGTCCTTTAACTGTCTTTGAAGAACTAGATATTTTTTCACAATCCACCTAAAACTGGCAGCCATTTTAAAAGTTAAACCTCCTCAAGTGTTGGTTTAAAGTTAGTTAAAGTTTTTGTGCAACAGAATTAAACTGAATGTAGGTTTAGAGTAAAAACTAAACTAAAAGTTTAAAGAGAGGTTTAGATTTGATTTTAAAGTTTGGTGCAACATAATTTAAAGTTAAATCATGATTTAATCAGGTTTAAACATCGATCCTTGTTGGTGCAACCCAGCTTGAGAGAACCGTGTGTCTCCCTCAGCGCATTCAACATATTTGTTTTCTCTCAGTCTTGTGCATACTTAAAGAAATCCTTCTGGGTTATTGGCTGGTCGTGTGGCTCAACCTTTGAGGAGTTGTCTGTGTCAGCAGCACACTGCACACTCAGTGCCGCGGTGCTGTGTGTGCAGATGGAAACCCAAGGGACTTGAGCTTTAAAACATGACAGTGAATGCAACAGCAGCAGCAGAGTCCATTGTTAACTGCTGATAAAGATACTGAAGGCCAGCTGCTCAGTTTTAGATTGAGCGGGGTCACAGAGTATAAAACATGATGAATCATGATATTGAGTCGATCTGACTTTGAATTCTTGCACCTGTTGAACACAAAAGAAATGCACATTTTCCCATCTAATCAGGCTTTCTTGTTACATAACAAGTGGTCACTCCAGTCTTAGATCCCTATCAGGTGTTTGTGAGCTGTTCCACGCTCCCTCATTGCCCTGAGACTCCACCCTCACTGTAAAAAAAAAAACATATAGGAATTTAGTGGAACCAACTAATCTTTTCTCATTAATGTCACATAAATATACAAGTCGTATTTATTCAAACTAATTTAACCCAGAACACTTAAGAAATCGGAGTCATCACTTCTTCCAACTTGAATACTTTTGACTTGAAAAGATGAGGTGAATTAGTTCAATCAGCTCATTAAATGATGTCTCTAAAGAA
The DNA here is from genome assembly GCA_027495735.1 of Lutjanus campechanus. Taxonomy (NCBI): domain Eukaryota; kingdom Metazoa; phylum Chordata; class Actinopteri; order Lutjaniformes; family Lutjanidae; genus Lutjanus; species Lutjanus campechanus. Next base: position 137,887 of record JAJHUR010139489.1, read on the forward strand.
ACATGTTCTTCAGTGAGACTGCAGAGTTGTAGGTATCTTAAACTTATTAAGCATGTTTTCTCAAGTACCACTGAATTAATATCAAGTTTATCAAGTTTACTGCAAAGTTGCCATTTTTCATCATAACAATATTACCCCACTTGTCTTTCCAAATTAAATGACACTAACTTTTTAAAGTTAAAGTTAAACATTTAAGTTAAAGTAAAACATTTTTTTTTTATTTTTTTTTTACAGTGTATTAGCCTTTATTTCCTACTATTACAACTATTACACTGTTACCATAGATCAGATGTAAACTGTTCCATGTTTTTCTGAAGCTGAGTTGGTGAATTTGTACCTCAACTTGTCTCTAAAAATTTTAAGGTAGCCTGTATGCTAATTTTTCAAGTTAAAACAAATAGTTTTGTTTGTTTGTTTTACAGTGCTGCTATCGCCTTATTTTTCTTAATGCTCTTATCGAGGGCGATTTAGAAGGACCAAGACCCTGGTCAAGGATGCTACAGGATTCAACTGCTGCAAATAACTTTTCAGCACAGTCAATCTGGCCACAAGGCCGCCCCATCACCCAGAGCGAGATGTGTATCTCACAACCTATAATCCAGTGTCCTGTGCCCACTGTGCCAGCCCCTGCCAAGGCAAACACGCCTGAGGGGAAACCGGTTACATTTAGAGACTAATAATCGAATCGTCTGGCTCCCCTCACTCTCGGCCTACGCTACAGCCTCTGCCAATAATATTTCCGTTGCTGCATTTTGATAATGGCTACAATCAAAGTTCAAAGAGAGTTCATGCCTGCCCTTGATAAACACTGCTCAATATTTACTGTGGTACTTGGCAGAGCTACCGGCGCTGTCGGAAGCCGGTTGGTGTGTTGTACGCACCGTTCTGCCGAAGAGTCTGGCAGCAGGAATTGAATAGGACTCGAAAAGGGAGTGGCACCAGGAGCTGCACATTCCAGAGGGTCTCGGACAGAGGCGAGGAATGCTGATGCTGGACTTCAGTCACATAGCTGAGTGAGAGGCATTTCCTAATTCTTTTTTTTTTTTTGGGACAGAGAAGAGTTCAAAAACTCCTACAAAATTAAACACAGCAGAAATGCATTGCATATTTTGTGAGCAAATATTTGGATTTTCATTTCTAATCTTTACTCATTTGCAGGATTATGTTGCATCTGTTAAACTGTTATTCCAACTAAACCACTGTGGGTAAAAGTGTCAAAGAAACCTGACTTACCTACTCATGCAGGCTGTAGTAAAGGTGATGTAAAAGAGTAGCAATAGAATTTAGATCCTTTACTTTAGTAAAGAAGCAATACTACAGTGTAAAATAACCCTGTTACAAGTAAAAGCCCTGCATTCAAAATCATACCCAAGTATTTAAGTACTAAAAGTAAAAACACTCATTATTTAGAATGGCCCATGCCAGAATCATGTATATTATATTATTAGATTATAAATATTGATTCATTAATGTTTTCTTCACTTTAGTTTTGCAGCTAGGGCTTATTTTAAATGATTATTGTATAATGCTAGGGAGCTTAATCTACTGCATTATTCAAAAATATAATACAAAACATCTGAAAAAGTACAGCTGAAACAGTCAGTTGACAAAAAAAAAATCTGGGAACTGTTTTGAGAATCATTTTGGTCATTTTTCATGCAAAAGCATTTTATTTTCTTTAAGTACACCTTCCTGAACTTACATCATTTTACTTACTTCACTGCAGGACTTTTACTTGTAACTGAGTATTTTCATAATGTGGTATTGGTTCTATTTAATAATTTAAATATCTGAATTTCTTCTTCTATTTCTTCTACCACTCCTGAACATTTTGCACCAAACTTGCACTTGCTAGTAGCAACCTAATGGTCAAAAATATAAAAGCACCTTTAATCTGTCGTCACAGGTGAAAAGAGTGGACAAGGTCTTTTTTTGACTTTACCCATGTGGGACATAAATTCAAATAGTGACTGATTACAGAGGGAAAGAATGATCATAAAAAGTAAAAGGCTGTGAAATATTTAACCCTCTCCACTGCCTCAGGTTATTTTCAGTTATTCAATTATCTCTGTCGCTTAAGAAGCAGCAGTAAATGTGCAAAGGTTTATAGACACATTGCAAGCTGAATAAAAACATGTCATGTAAACCTGCTGGCAACTTTCAGTCAGTCAGGTCTGCTTGCTTAGGCCCGTTATCTCTGAGATAAATTCCTCAGCGCTGTAGTAATAAACAGACGTACAGATAAGGGGTGGGCACAGCTCATCAAGCGGCTCTCCCCTCAGTCCTTCGACTGGGCACGGCCAAAAGATGAGAGACACATCAGTCAAGCCGCTCGTGTCAGTGAAGCAGATTTGATTTGTCAGGCGGCGTAACCTTGAGGCATGTTACAGTGGCTCGCATGTATCTTTGGCCTCTCACACGATGTGATAAGTGATGGGTTTGCATAGGACTACAACACGCAGGCGAAGCATCATTCACTCAAGTGAGCCTTCAGTGTAGCTCAGGCCAACTCGCTGTGAAATGATCACCTGGGGGCATGTTGTGGAATACGTTACAGATTTGCATCCATGTTCAAAATCAGAAGTATATTGCAATTATATTTTTTTAGTGGAAGAAAATGAAACTAGCAGAGGTCACTCGGGAGAGTGCAGATCTCCGCCAGGCAACCTGAGAAGAATATTTGGATGTAACCCCTTTGTGATCACTAAGATTTTGATTTTTAAGCATTTTCCACCAAAAATAAATGGTTCAGCACAGAGAAGTTGGTTCGCAGCTGAAACCAAAAAACTGGTTATTGTGCATTGTGAAGCGCCCTCTGTTGGTGACATCTTGAATGGAAATAGGTCAAGAACCAGAGCTTATATGGTGGAAAAGGTCCCTGTGTGAAAAATTGTCATAATCAGTGTATGAGTTATGGCCAATAATGAGTTTTCAGAAATTCCCTCCAACTGTTCCTGAGATATTGTGGTCATGAAAGTGAGATGGCACTTTTGAGACATTACATTTTCAAGAATGAGACGACCCAAAAACATAAGGCCTCTGACCACAGCTGTCACCAGCGTGGAGCATCGAAAAGGTTTTTTATATGTTTTTCAAAAACTGTGAATCACAGAGGTCCTTCAGCATACAGCCATGAACGTACACACACAAAAAATTAGGCTCATGAACCCTGTAGCATGCGAGATTAGCTGCAGACAAGCTCCAGGTCTGTTGGCACATAAGCAGTCACATGATCTCATCCAGGCATAAGCAACAAACAGAAAAAAAATAACTTGGACGTTGAATTCTACGCCATTTTATTGAGCAAAAACTTGTGTCTGCAAAATAAAATACTCTTATGCACATTAATATACAACAAATTCCATTTATTCTTGTCATGTCTCTGCCTACTGTACAGGAAGATTAATTTATTTTTGAGTGAAGTGCTATAGTTAGCCTCTCTGGAAGGATGCTGCATACATGGCATCTCGAACCAGCACCGCCCACTGGGACACGTTCTCTCCCCCCCGACTCTGTTCTGGCTGAAACCGCCCATCATAACCTCTGGTGCAGCAACTAAGTAGACAGCATCTCTGTGCGACCTCGATGTGGGTTCAAAGGTCGTCTGACTCAGGGATGAGCACAGGCTCAAGGGAAACGGTAGGAACGGGGGCTGGACCGCCCGTCGACACCCACCCCAGAGCAGATCTGTTGAAGGAGGGTCGATTAACCCCTGCCGCGTCCCCCTGGAGCTCTGGGTAGTCAGGGAGGGGTTCCACCGGGAGGGTCTTGATGGGAGCAGGTCTGGGCGCCTTGCTGAAGCCACCGAACGGGGTTGCCACCCTGGAGGTGACGGAGTGACAGTGTTTTAGCAGTAGTCGTCATGAGAGGGACAGCAGTGACATTTGAAGTGATGAAACTAATTAAAGCGAAGCAAAGACTTTGACCGGTGGACGTATTCTAAGAGATAGATGCTTCGAGTGCGGAGCATACTTTGGTACATTGTGAGTGAGATGAAGGACGGTCCTTGTTTTGCTCACTCAGCATTTGTATGCATAATGAATTAAAGCAGAACTATGCCAATTTTGAATGACAAAATATCACAATGTTCCTCTTGTGAACAAAAAGTTGAATTTAGAAGCAATAAAACAGACCAATGCTCAATTCACCAGACTCAGAGATTTTACTGCCGCAGCCTTATTTGGTCTGGTATGACCAGTAGCTAGCTTAAGATAGCTAATGTCAACAAACTTTCTATTAAACAATTTCTCTGTACAATCAACATTACTGACTCAGTTTTCTGACTTTATGAGTCTCCACTACTTGTGCTACTGTATACATGGTCTAAACTTTACAATGATATTAATATTAACATGTAACCGTCCCACAGTGTTCTAAAAATGTTTGTGAAAATGTAACAGTCACAAAATGCTCTCATAACCACATGAAGTATTGTTTTTTTTGTGAAAGGAGAACACTCAGGGGACTACTACTACAAACATGTTACTTTTAGGTCAGAAAAACTCTTCTTTTATATCCAGGGAAAGTTGAGAGGGAACGATCAAGTAACTTTTCCTGAGCATTTAATAAACCTTCCCAGAGAATTCTGGAAATGTTACCAAAAGGTTAGCTTTACAAAAGCCAAACTTACAATTATAAATTCGAGGGAAGCATAGGAGGAAACATTCAAGTAATCTTCCCAGAACATTCTGGAGAGTAACAATAACGTTGGCTTAACATCAGAAATACTCGCTAATTCTAACATCCAGGGAACATAATGCAGAAAGGTTTAATAAATGTTCCCAGAACCAAAGACAACTTTTCTCAGAATGTTTTTGGGACCAAATTTTGCTACCAGGGAGTGTCAACTGTTCTGTTCAGTTCAGTTCATTTGTATTTTATTATTGACTTCCTGTCCACCTGTTAGGTTGTTACCTGTTGAAACTTTTGTACCCTGGCAGATCTGGTCGGGGCTCCGGTTCGGGCATGCAGGTGATGAGAGTGTCAGCCAGGGCCGGGTCACTGATGATAGCCTGCTGCCAGGGTGAATGGTAGGACTTTGGCACAGCTGTACTGTTGAACTTCTCTGGAGGGACGTCTTTCAAAGGTCCTCCATACCCTGGGTGGGTTTACAACACAGACAGTGATTGAAAATAGGGGGTTTATATGTCATATATAGAGCAGGCATAAGGGATAATATTTACTGTACAGTATCCCACTTATTAAATGGCTACTTACTTTTTAAAAAATCAGTAAATTGACACAAAATATTATTTTAAAAATGTGTCCATAGCAAAGGTCTGCTATTCAGAAATAACAGACCTTAGAATGCCGCAATTGTCCAACCAAACTAAGTATGTAACAAAATAGTGTAATAAATCTAGTTATTTTTACTTCTCAGTTTTGCTCCAAGACTTCAAAAGTTTCCAAAACTATTCTGGTGTCAGTATCTCCCCACCCACACATGGTTGGTAATGAAGTGAAACTGAACCAAATACTAAACCATTTCTTAAATGGTAACAAGCAAACCTAATGTCCAAAGAGGGATGACTGTTCCCTTTAATTCTCCTTTTTTGTACAAAATGATCACAGACCAGTCAGCCGGTCATGAGTAAACTTAAGTGGGCATGGACGAAGTTTCATGATGTCTCATCATATGATTTTTAGGTCATCAAGTAAAAAAAACAAACAAAAAACACTCTTGCTGCAATTTGGAGCTTTAAAGTACTTATTATTACATGCAATTTAAGCAATCTTTTTCAGATTTAAGGTTTTTTTTTGTGAAAAACACCCTAAAATTAGTTTAGCCAGATGGTGTTTGCACGTAGAAGATGAGTGAGGAAAGAGAACTGAATAGTTCAAATGCAAGAGAAAGAACAGTAAGAGTAAGTAAGTCCATAAGAACAGTTTATTTAGACTAAACTGTTGATTAATAACTAAAAAACATAATTTTGGTATTGATTTGTAACTCTTTGATATCAGTCTGAGCACACAGCATTGCAATATCCTCCGTGCTCTTTCTTATCTCTTTATTCCTTCACAGCAAAACAAATCAAGAGACAGCTTCCCTGTGTTTTTGTGTGTGTGTGTGTGTGTGTGTGTGTGTGTGTGTGCGTGTGTGTGCGTGTGTTTGCATGCCTGCATGTATGTCTCCCCGCATTGTCTGTGTGTGTTGATGGGAGAGTCCTTTCCAAAGCACTATCCTTCAAACCTAGCGCTTCACTCAGGGGGGCTTGCAAGCTCAGGCATTACATAACACGGGGCGTCATGTCACGTCCGAACCTCTCACAATGAACAATCCCCCTTCCTGAGTTTATGTTTTGCCCTCAGGAGGAAGCGGGAGAGACCAAACAGACCTGCGGGGAAGTTTACAGATTTTTGGGGGGAATCTATTACAAAACATTGTGCAAAAGATTTTCTGAGGACAGAGAGGATTGTTCTCGTGATTGGACGTTTGGCTGAGTTGATATTTTTATGGAAGAGGACTGTCACACACCCGGCTGCTCTATGAAATGTGAACATGAAAGAGGGATCCCAAAAAGCGCTAAAAGGGGCAGAGAGAAAGGCATGGAGACTAGATTTTTGGACATTTCTAGTTTTCTAAAACGTACAAATGTGGTGACAATGAGAAACATAGTCCTACACTCAAGATACAACTGATTTTTGTCTGTTTTCTTTGAAAATGGCACAAAACAATTCAAAGCTGCGAGCCGCGACATTAAAATTCAACCACAAAAGACGCCATTTGCGCCATGTTTTTAGCCGAAATGTCAACTGTAGCATGTAGCATGTAGGATGTAAACATGGCGTCAATATCGCGATATTTTCACACGTGCGTCCATTAAGAGATATGCGAAGTCTTGTGTCTTTGTAACTATACATAATTCATCATTTTGGTTAGTGCACGTTTGTTTTTGTGAAGATGGGAGTTATTTAGTCACATGTTTAGAACAGCAAGACTTGTTTGAGGTGCTGAAATAAATTAACAAAATGTTCAGGCTCCTTGCTGGTTGTTGCAACACATTCAGAGTCATTAGCACTTTTTGCTGTTAGAATTTAAAAGTCGTCTCACTTTGTGCCACAAAAATATATATTTAAATAATTATATCATAAACATGTGACAACTAGTTGACTCTTGGCTTTAACTAACAACTGCTTGTCGACTGGGAAGTCAGGAGCAGCCCTTTTATTGAGCACGCAGCTCACTTAAGATGTGACCCTATGTTGCTTTTTAAAGGTATAGGAGAAAGTTGAAAGAGGTACCAAGTTTGTTCAATTCTTATTGGAGCGCAGAACAAAAAGGCGGGACTTCGGAAGGGTAATTATGTTTTATAACGCGACAATGCTGTGGTTAAGATCTGCTTAGGTTGGGGGATGAGAAACACTTGGTTAGGATAAGGGAAAGATTATGTTTTGGCTTAAATTTATCACTCACACAAGATCTTTTGCAGTTCTGGCGTCCACATCTAGACACGATTTATTATTTGTGCTGCTAAAACTTTCCACATCTTGAACATATTACTTTAAATTCTTGTCTTATTTAAACTCAACTAGAAAGTGTTCACTGTATATCACCATATAGCCCGGTGAAAACATTTTGTCGCCAGTACAGGCGCATGGAAAATGCACCCCTTGGTGGATAAGTGTGCTATTTTAAGAGTTCTTACCATTTGATACCTAATGCACTTTGGCCTGATTTCTGCTACAGCTGGAGTGACTTCATTCAGACACTGAAGGGTGGTGTCTGGTCCGGAGCACCAGAAATAACACCCCACCTCAGTATAGTCACACTCATCCCTAAATCAGTATTGGTTTTGTGTCAACTGGGCAGAATTGAAACACGAGGGAGGATGTGAGCGCAAGGCTGATGGTATCAGTGGCACGAGAGGCAAACAGGAAACACTTCCCGTGGGTAAAACTCAACAATTTAAAATAAAAAAGATGGTCAAAGCTGATTGTGAGGTAAAAAAAAACAAAAAAAGAGGTGGGGAACAGGAGAATGTGGAGGAGTAGACTTGAAACAAAGGAGTGGGACGAAGATAGAAAGAAGGAGAAAGAAAAGGAGGCAAGCAGAGAGAGGGAGAATAAAAACATGTAATCATATTGTGCCTGAGGCCAGCAGATTCCAGGCAAGAAGAAAATGTTTTCCTGCCTGATCAAAGCCTCCGTGAGTACAAACAATGAAAATTGTTGAATCCTTATCAAAACACGGCACATCCAGTGCTTTGTGAAGAGCACATCCACACAGTCTATCCAACAGGAGCAGGACCATTTCTTATGAGCTGTACTCAGAGAAGGAGTTCAGTACTGCAAAATTATGCAAAACTTTGCCAAAACTCTCCAAGATCTACGAGTGACAATTGTAAATAGAATACTCTGTTCAGGACTGGGCTCTGTCAGTGATTATGTAATAAATTGACAGCAGTTCCCAGAGTATTGCTGCAGAAACAGAGACTAAATAAGGTCACTGAATTGCACAGAGGTCAACTGGTTTGTCGATCCAACCTCAGCTACAATATGTCGCTGCTGCAGAAGTCTTGGATCATTGAAATGTATTTGTGTTCCAGTACATCAGATTTGTTACCTACCTGGGGCGATACTCTCTGGATTTGGCACAGTATTATCTGGCGTGTCAGATGGCTCTTTAGGTGGCTGGTCAGCGACGCCCAAGTTGTTCTCACCATTTTGGTTGTCGGTGGGGTTCCCATTCTCAGTTTGAGAAACTGTTGTGTTCTAAAAGAAAGATGGAAGAGGTGAGTTGAGTTGAGCTTAGACAATTTTGCATCTGGTGAGATTGAAAGCTTGTTCTTGACACTGAGGATGCTATAGTTCACATCTCACGACAAGGTCCATTTAGCAGCTTTTCTGGAGCTTTTGAGCACTACGTTACGTTTGAACTTACATGACGTCTTAAAAAGAAGTCAACATTGACTTCTGGTTTAACACGGGACGTCGAGACATCCATCTACATGTGCCAATTTTTTTTGCTTTTTATACTACATCATCAAACTTCAGAAATCATGTTAGAGACGACAGCACCATAATTTGGAAGTGAGAACAGATGGTGCATTCACTGATTTTTGGCATATTATCACTTTTTAAGTTAATGTGGCAAATGTTAGCAAACCGTTGCACATCCAGCAAATAAAGACCAACTTCTGAGTTAAATATCTGGAAAATTAGCTCTTAACTATTTCACTTTGTTGACCAGCTAATTGCTAACCTTGTCTGTCTGCCATTTGGTGCTTGCAAGGAAGGACAGAGTGAGTTATCAAAGTTTTTCTGCTGTAAAAAGCAGCTGGTGGAGACAACTCTGATGGGAACATGAAAATGAACCAAAACAAAAGATGTAAAAAAATGTTTAAAAAAATGCATAAATGCTCAGTAGAACCGAGGAAAACGGCTGAGACTAGTGATAATTCAGTACATTTATCATCATAAGTGACACCTTTAACTTACACATTGTTGTTTGAGCCATTAGAGTTCATATAAAAACATTGATTATAGCAGCTTTAAGGACTTTTCATCCATGTTGGCTTAAAAAAAAAGCAAATGTGGGCAAACTTCATCTCCTAAAGAAGATTGTGTGATAAAATCAAAAGCTCATCATCCAACACAGAAGAAGTAAGTCCGTAAAGTGCTCAGAAAAATTGCAAATTTAACATTTACATTTCCATATGTCATGTAATAGGCCTGAAAGCTCCAGAGTAGCTATTAGGTGGACCTTAGGGTGTTTTTAAAAAAAAATCAACTATCACATTGGACTTTTTTTTTTGACAGTTGGCAAATTTTTGGCCATATTTTTCATACGGATTCAAAGCAGTTAACAAACCTCGATTTCACGTTTTCCAACAACAACAAGAAGCTGAGAAATTGTCTTGTGTGTCCACTTTTCTTTTAATATTAAGAAACATTGTTTTGTGGGCTGGAAGGAAAATATGCTGTGGCCCAGGCACCCAGCTTTCATCCCTCTGAAGGATATTTATGATGATTTACTCCAGGACTTCCTCAGGAAATGTTGACAACTTGAAACAAAATCCCTTCGTAGCCCCGAGCAATAAACAAACCAGAGATATGCGACTCCTTCTCACTTCAAAAGATGAGGGGGAAAACTTCCCTGGAGCATAATAATTATTTTATCTGCGGGCTTCAAGAGGGCAATGAAAAGTACACAAGGGCACCACACAACTAAATGAAAGAGGTTATATAAGTAGTGCTGCTAATTAATTACATGTAACAAAGAGTAACTTTGTTAGTTTATCTTGATTCAATTTTGACTGAGAGCTTTCATATATAAATTGCTTTGTGTGTGACCAGGTCAGGCTGAGATAAGTACTGCTGGGGAAAGAAAATGCTGAGTTGGCACACTGCCAATCCATACACAAAGGGACATTAATAAAGCTACTTATGACCAGCTGGAAGACTTTCACAACTACTATTCTGTCGGCCTGCTCCGTGTCTGTAGCACGAGTCAAATAAACATTTGAAGTGCCTAATCTTTCCCACATATACTTTGTCGGGATGTAAGGTATTGTGCGAATGTGTTTTCATGCGACGGAGGCCGGGGATGTGGTGAAAATGAATGACTTTCAATGAAGAAAACACGCTCTGGCAGTGTGATGGAGTTACAATAATTCCTTTATCAAAGCCTGTTCATGGTTGTATCCAAAAGCAACCATGAGTAATAAATAAATAAATAAGTAAATAAAAATACTTTGACATTTTGGCAAATACAATTAGTCGCTTTGTTGCTGAGAATTAAATGAGAAGATTGATATTATTCACACATCTGTAAGCTGAATTTGGAGCTAGAGTGGGCTTAGGTACTAAAAAGGTATTACATATACCACGGTATTAAAAAATCCAGATGGTAAGATTTTCAATACCATTAAAAATACAGACATTCCTCTTTCTATTAAACTGTTTGGTTTTCAGTTTGTCAGTGAACAAAGTCTGCAACTTCTCAAGACACCTGCAGGAACAGCGTTGCTATGACAATCAGCTCTGAGGTTTTGGGGGAAATACTGACATATTTTCAAATACCCCGGTAAAATGTCAAGAAGGTTTTAAGTTATGAAAAAATAGATACCACCCAAGCCTAAACTAGGAGACGCTTAGCATAAAGACTGGAAATCGGGGGAAGTGGCTAGCTAAAAAAGGGCAATCCACAGCCTAAGCTAGGGCAAGGAGTTGACTAGTGTAGCTTAGCATAAAGACTGGAAATTGGGTGGGAAAAAATGCTCGGCCAAGGAGAACATTTTATTTCTGCACTTTGGTTTTGGTATGGATAAAACAAACAGGAAACAACAGGTTTAAGAGACTCTTTTGAATATTTTTCTGCCTTTTGACAGAGTCAGGCTAGCTGTTTCCTCCTGCTTCCAGCCTCATGGTAAGCTAACTGTCTCCTAGCTCTAGCTCCATGGTTAACGTACAGATTAGGCTTGTGGCAGTAGGAGTTACTGGTGTTACAGATTACATTACCTGCCCACCGCCCTCACCAGCCTGTTACCAATACTTACTTATAATTCTAAAGTGAAAGTGTCTGCTTTGTACAGCAGCAGCAGAGCAACAGAGTCACGGCAACCACATCCTGACAACTGGATATGCTGCGCAGACTTAAATCTGCTGAAAGGGCAATTTTACAACATCCCAGCATTGACAAACAGTCATGGGATGCAGAGTGATATAAAAGTTAGTATTCTGTTGTTCAATAGATTGCCGCAAAGGTACTAATTTGTCAAAATCAAGGCTAACCTGGCTTGACCAAGCTAGCCTTGTCAAGGAGTGTGTACTTAGTGTTACTTTATAGCTCATCTTTGAACATCAGCTACAGTTGTTGGGGTCAGTGTGGGGATGTTTGATAGATCCAGCAACGCAAAACCTATTAACGAATCAACCTACATTAAAAATCAAAGTAAGAGCTCTAACGGTACAGATATTGAGCATCACCACCCTTATCCTTTCTTGTAAAATGTTGAGTAGAATCAGTGTTGTCACAAGTTTATTAACTGATGGGAAATTTTTCCTTAACGTGACAACCATAGAACAGATTTCCCAAAGTGTCAAACTGCTCCAGGGAACAGTTTAAACAGAATTTAGTTTTTTTCCCCCCAGTGTGTGTTCATTCAAGTGTGATTATTGCATCACAGTGTCTGCTTACATTGAGCTGCTTGTTGTTTTCATTCTGGATGCTCTCGTAAGTGTATTTTTCTGAGCGTCTCTGGCGCATTTTGAAGAGACGGGAGCCTCGGTTTGAGGCTAAAGACAGCTCCTCCAGCATGATGTCCTTAGGCACGCTCAATTTCTTCCCAAGATCCATCTCTACATCTGGACACAAGGAGACAAACGTGCTTGTAAATAGATCTGATTTCTGACAAGACAAATGTATTTTCCTACTGTATTTCCTTTACTCCCACCTATCAAGCCCCATTGAATACAAATCACATTCACACAGAAAAAAAAAACATGCTGATAAAAAGCCCTCTACATGGATTGCTGACTTGGTATTCCTGCCAATATGATGAACGAGGAATTATCTGCCCTCGTAATCCACTCATGTCCAGTGCTTGTTTTGTGGTTAGCGCCGCGTGCTAGCTACTGCATGCTGATCATGGAGATGTCACAGGCCTATATCCAAGTGTGAGACGCGTAATTTGCCAGAATATCTTTCAGCTGTCAGTAGCCTTCAGACGCTCCCTATCCCGGCCACACAGTTGTCCTCGCCCTGAAATAGCGTGTTCAAAGGACAACCACAAAGGGATTAGTTTCTTTGGCCCATAAAAGTCTTCATTTGCTTATTTATAGTCAGCGTCATAGAAGGGAGGGTTGGCAACTGCCGCACTGGCAATGGTGGGCTCATACCGTCTATAAAGTGAATGTGCCAGTGTCCAGTGCAGACTGAGCTGGTGTTTATGCAGTAAAATTAACTCTGAGAATCAAATGTGTACTGTAAGTAATGGTGTTAAATCCGTGTCTATGTTTGTACATGTGGGAAAAAAAGAGAACGTGGAAGGGTGAAAGGAGCAGGGGAGGAGAGAAGGAGAGGTGGAAACAGAGGCAAAGAAACGATGCAACAAGAGAAAGAGAGAGAGAAGCTGAGAGGGCTGAGGGATCAGAAAACAAGGAAGTGAAGAAGAGATGATACAGCTACCTTCCTGGCCTAGAACCTCTCTGCAGATTGCTGCCGCCTGTATTTTCCTCTCCCTCGTCGTCATGGTGGAGAACTGTGACATGGCTGCCCCTGGGGAATCGGGGGGTGAAGCTACAAGTCACAGGGGACACCGCACATCAGTACAACCTGTTCAAATGTACGGCAACCCAGGAAACATTTCTTTGACCTGTGTCAAGCCCAACGAGTCTAATTCTCATGGATAACCAAAATAAAACTCACCAAAAACATCTTTGCTTGTCCTTCCACTGCATGTTTGATCAAAATAAACCTTTAATTCACCCTAGGTAGATGTTAAAGATGTTCTGTATGCTCCATTTCTCCCCTCATATACTGTAACATGATAAGTTTGGGGTTTATTTTGTTTGAGATTGTTGGAGCAGTGGAAAGTTGAACCAAGATGTTTCTGGCGAGTTTTGCTTTATTTCTGTCAAGTTTGACTGAAGATGACAATGCTAGCTAGCAAGCTAACATTGCTAACGGTTATCTAAGACACGGAGGTGATTATTAAAATGCTCAAAAACACTTTATACAAAAAGAACAGTAAATACTATTAACCATATGTACCAGGCCAACTGTGAAGAGTGAAGTAACTACCTTAAGGATGAAAAATTACAAAGGTTGTAGGTGAAGGTAATGTTATAGTGCCAACAAGAAGTAAACAGACATGCAGCTTGTAAAACACATACGTTACACTACATTGTGCAAGCAGAGAAAAGACGCTGAATCACAACTTGACTTTATTTTGATCATTTGCCGACATGAAAACATAATATCAGAGGAAAAATGATTTTAAGGACTTATTTTAGAGTGATATAACCAAATAATTAAAAATGACAACCATTTAACTTTGAGTGTGAACAGTATTGTTATTCAAGTGTTATTTTTTCATTTGCATACTAAAGGTTTAGTTTGAGGCTGCATGGTGTCGGCTGTATTGTCATACACAGTCTGGCTACCATGTCAAATTGAAGCCCAGCGATCTTTCTGGGGTCTTGGGACACACACACACAACAGCAAGCAACCTGTAGCTAACAGTTAGCAGCTAGCAATCTGTAGCTCTAGCTTATATTGCAAACCGTTAATTACATAGACTTCAAAGTCAAACATACATATATAGACTTGTAAACTATGTTAATGATCAAATGGAATTTATATCTGTGGGGCTCATTGACAAATCCTTTTCTAACTTCAATATCAGCCCCTCCACTCCACACTTGGCGACATATTGACCACCAAGAACAACATTGATTAGACGTCTGACCAACATTGAAATGTTTGCTGGGAAGATACACAAAGGAGAGACAGCACAGCTGCGTGTTGTCCATTGATTGGCCACATCAAGCATCCACACTACGCACAAAGACACCCCGAAGCAGACAGAATTTATTGGGGCAGTGAAAAGGGCAAAGTTAGCACATCCCTTTAAATAACCTTGGGCTGTTAAACGCCAAGCACATGCTCTTCAGACATGGCAACCAGCTGTGTCAGGGGGTCCAGGAATCAATATGTTTGAAATTACCCAAGTGAGCTGAAAGGACACAGATAGAGAACATGGTGCTGTCACAGCAAACACGTGAGACAGTGGATGAAACAGCGCAGTGGAAAGTTTACACCAGGGTGTCAGTGAACACAACACAAATGTTTCATTCCAATCCAAAATACTTTGCACAAAGTTTCTGGATGGAACAAAGGAGTGTTTCAGAGCAAATGCCAGATGCCTATCCACCATGCAAATCACTTCACCATTTGGAAATGGTTTCCATTCAATATAAAAATAACTTCATAATCTTGTTATTCGTTTTACTTTATTTTTTCCAGTATATTTAGGAAAGAAATAGCATAAAAGATGTTTTGTATACTTGCTGCTGGTAAATCAGTATATTTGCAACATAAGAACGTCAAGCTTTAAGACAAAGAAGAGATTAATTTATCAAAAACATATTAACACTCAAAAAAATAAAGAACATTCTGAGTACATTTCAACTGTAATACCAGTCAAGCTGTGTGATTGACAGGGAAATGGAGAGAGAACAACTGTAGGTGGTGGTGAGAATCATGCTTGATTCAACGTGTCATGTTAGAACCAGACAGCACACCTGTGGAGAGCCCTCGTGATGGCTTACCTGTCCTGAAGGACCCTTAGGGGGAAGCCTCCTGTTGTGACTGTCTCTTCAGGGTAGGAAGTCAGAAAGGTGAGAGGAACGAGGGTCAGACACCCGTGTGGGTGCTCGCGCTCCCCGACACTCGGCTTGTCGTGGGTGGAGGGGGCTGCAGCCTGACCCGAGTGACTGAATGGGTGGGTAGGTGGGTGGGTGTCAGTTTGTCTGTTGTCATTGGTATTTAGTTCACGAGCGGAGGGGAGACTAAATTTAGAGCGCTGCCACTACCGCTCGCTTTTCCCTCCATCTCTCTTTCTCTCCCTGCACATACAGTAGCTCAGTTTCAGGATGGTATCTATGAATCTCAACCAGGAGTAGGCTACTTTTACTTAATGGTACTTTTGCAGTTACCAGAGCATGCAGAAAGATAAAATAGTTTGATAAAAATATCTTTTTATTACATATAGGTATGATTTGATTAAAAAATATATCACATTTCTAACATCAGAACAATCTTGTGATTAAGAATGCCTGGATAAAGAGTTGAAATAGGCTAAAAATAAATTAATAGATAAATAGTTAAAATACATGTCAAAAGTATAAACAGTAGTAAAGTATAGCTTCAACAGTTGAAACAGATAGCTAAAAGCAATGGATAAATTATTGAAACTGCCAAATATAGCAGTTAAAAAATAGCTATACATACCCTTAGGGATAAATGGTTGAAATAGTTTGCCAGAAGTAATGGGCAAATGCTTTAAATAGCTGTAGGGTTCAAACATTTAGCTACAACTACTGGATAAATAGTTGTCATAGTAAAAAGTAATGGATAAATGGTAGAAGTAGTAATGGCTAAACTATAGAAACAGCTAAATATGGTCAATAAACGGTTAGCTAAAAGTACTCTAAATGATTGAAATAGCTTAATGAAGTAGGCTAATCGATAAATAGATTAACTAGGCTAGCTTAAAATACTGGATAAATGCTTCAAATAGCTGCAGGGTTCAAATACTTACATACAGCTACTGGATAAATAGTTGTAATACTTAATTTAAAATAATGGATAAATGGTTGTAAGAGTTAGCTAAAAGAGTAAGCTATGATAGTGGGCTAAAAGTAAAAGAGAAATGGTTGAAATAGCTACAATTGATGGTTAAACACTTAAAATAGGCTTAAAGTAAATTTAATACTTTAATATATTTAATACATAAATATTTAGTTGAAAGAGGTAGCTAAAAGAAATGGATGAATTATTGAAACAGCTGAATATACTTAGCTAAAAGCGTACCATAGGGGATAAGGGGTCAAAACAGTTAGCCAGAAGTAATCGGTGAGTAGTTTAAGTAGGCTAGCTTAAAATACTGGCTAAATGCTTGACATATAGCTGTAGGTTTGGAAAATGTAGCTATAGAACACTAGTTGTAGTAGTTAGCTAAAAATAATAGATAAACAGTTATAATAATTAACTAAAAATTAGGTAAAAATAGGAGATAAATGGTAAGAATAGTTAAAACTGCTGAAATAGGCTTGACAGCTTTTGCCAATCCAAGTTCATTTGTAGGAGAAAATACTGTAACATTGTAATGTTGTAACGTCAAGTATCGTATCCACATTTTACCGTTAGACAAATAACATCAGTTTAATCAGTTACATCTGGAACATGAGGGGGTGTTGTAGAGGACGGGGTACTTACTTTGGTTGGGAACCACGGCCGATATAACCCACAAAGGGCAATAATCTGTTGCAGTCTTGCATCATTGCAGATATACAGGAATTAAAAAGCACCAAATGGATGAAAATCCTGCAAGAAAACCCCTGACAAAGCTTAAACATCAAAAACAAAGTTGTGTCAGCTGCAATTCTCTTGATCTGCACTCTAGAATTGCAGTGCACAGCCAACAACAAATATACTCAGTGACATCCAGCATGGGAACATGGCTCCCTCAGGGCCTGCAGACCAATCAGATACTATTTGTTTTAAATGCCATCATGTGATATAGGACGGACCGAGGCCTAATGGGGTTCACTCATCTTATAATCCAGTCAGAACGTTTCAATTGACCATGCTAAATTAAATCATAGATATTTCTGAACTTGGTAAAAGAAACAAATAAAGGAAGGCAGGTTGCAGCACTAAGTGGGGCAGGAGAGCATAAGGTTGGACGTTAAAAGCAGCAAGTTCATTGGCATATGCTGTAATTCCTGGCATGCTGAAAACTATGCCAGAAAACCCATACACTAAATTAAATATTTTAAAACTATTTTAAAACCACCTTTTTAATAGCATTTGAATCCCAGTCTGCATTTTTTAAAATCTAAATTAGTAGGGAAATAATTTCAGTTTATCATCTCCCTCTGTGTGCTTATCACTCATTTTCTAATGGCTCAGCTACAGTAGGTACCCACTGTTGTTATGTAACTGGTGGTCACCATGGGAACAAGTCCCCAACCAGCCCCTCCCATCCCCCCCTCCCCTGGATACGGCGCGAGTGACTGTTGGAGACAACACATCATACAAAAAGCTTCATGGGATGGTACAGCAAGCAACAAATGGCCCAGAGCCAAGTATTTCATGCTTGGAATAGAGAGCAAAGAGCACAAACACACAGTGCAATTTGTGAAATAGTGCTATTTGGCTGTATTTATTTTGTAAAATGCATTAGGTGAATCCATATCTGAATCAGTCTGGAACAGAAATTGATTACTGGTATTGTATTAGCAACATATAAAGTGATGTTTGAATGGAAGCAGTACAGTGTAATTATCACAGATACACTACAGTATGTCAAGATGCTCAGTGAGTCAGTTGAGACACAACACAATGCTGTGTGATAAATCTTATTTATGTTTATGAGACTGCCACGGTGAGAATCACATTAGGACATTATGTACACTCTGTGGAAACACCAACCTAGCTTTAGTCTTT
Source organism: Lutjanus campechanus (assembly GCA_027495735.1). Taxonomy (NCBI): domain Eukaryota; kingdom Metazoa; phylum Chordata; class Actinopteri; order Lutjaniformes; family Lutjanidae; genus Lutjanus; species Lutjanus campechanus. Next base: position 156,062 of record JAJHUR010139489.1, read on the forward strand.
AGAGATGATTACAAGTCGACAGCAAAATCCCAAACTAAACGCAAGCCACAAACCCATTACATACTGTAAGCAATTCCCCCCGGTGCCAGTAAACCTATCATAAACTAAAACAAATTGTTTTTGTAGTCATAATTAGGACTCATCAACATTCCTAAATTCTACTTTTTACTCCAAACTTAAACTCAAACATCCTTCTACATCCTTTTTCGTCATGCACAGCAGAGGTGTGGACTCAAGTCAGCACCGAGTCACAAATTTTTATGACTTTTGACTCGACAAAATCAAAAAAAGATTTGCAACTCGACTTGGATTTTAACACCTGTGAATCAAGACTTCATTTGGACATGGAGCCTTTAGTCATGGAAATAGCTGATTACAAAAGATTAAAATACGTTATTAAAAAAACTGTGCCACAAATCAATTAATTTCCCTTGATTTCCTGAATGAACTTAAGGCTACTCATTCCCAGCAAGAGCCCTTCACTGACCCGCCCCATTTTGCTCTGTTAGTTGAGCAAACATGTTACCTCAGTCAACTTTCTCCTTTTCCTGTAAAAGCAACATTATAGTCACATCTTAAGTTAGCTGAAGTTGTGGCAAAACGCTAGCGAAGTAGCCATCTAATGTTTGTAAAACACTAGCTAAGTAGCTTGCTAAAGACTGACATAGATTAGCTGGCTAGTAGGTGAGCATTTTGCTAACATTAGCTAACTTAAGATGTGAACATATGTCACTTTTACAGGTCTTCTTTAAACGATCTTCAACATTTGTGTGGGTTTTTTTTTTTCAACATAGAGGAGCCTAGTGCATAGCATGTCTTAGCATGGGAAACAAGAAAGGAGAAGGTTGCCCGAGGTGCCAAGCTTGCACAACTGTTGTTGGAGCATGGAGTGAAAAGGGGTGGGATTTAGGAGGGCTCACTTCTCCACATTCACGAGATCAACATATTTTGAAGCAATCCAACACCATCTAATCAAGTTGCAGGACAGAACTAATGTTATGTTACTGAGCACCAATTGGAAAAAAAAAAATTATACCAAAGACAATTTCATTCACATACAAAAATTATGAGGTGGTCAACAAAAACGACCTGCAGTGCACAAAACGGACAGACGGAGACAACTTTCAACTTTGATTGACATTTGACGCTTGAAGTTACACAAAGAAATCGAGGCTAATATGACCATAGTTAGCGAGCTAATGTTTAACGTTAGTTTAACAGCTAAGTTACTTTATTAATAAGGCTGGAAACTCATTGTTAAATTGTCTAAACAAGTGGCAGGAGAGAACCACGGAAGACTAACATTAGGTAACTGAGCACCAGTTGGAAAAAAAAGGAGACCAAAGATAATTTCACGTACAAAAACTTTGAGTTGGTCAACAAAAAATAAACTGCAGTATGCAAAACATTGAGCTCAAAAAATGAGAGGCGGAGACGCAACAACTTCTAACTTCATTTGAAATATTAAGCGGCACAAAGAACGGTAAGTTGAGGCGAATTTTAATATAGTCAGCGAGCTATTGCTTACTTCAAGTTAGCTTAAGAGCTAAGTAACTTTATAAATCATTGAGACTGAAAATTCACTGTTAAAGTGTGGTTTGTTTAGGACTCAAAACTCAAAATCTACTGTTTTCACTTGGAACTTGAGCACAACTTAGCCAGCTTGTGACCTGCAAAAAACAAATGACCTGGTCCCACCTCTGATGTACACTGTGCTGCAATGTGACTATTAATGTTTCGGAAACGGTAGAAAAGATGCCCCATTTTCTGCTTTTCATCTTCCCTTTCCCTCTGGGTAGTTAATGGCCACATGCTAATGCGCTAATTAAAATGCACCTGGTAAATAAGTGAATTAATCACTTATTAGAGCTTACATAACAACGTCCGCCCCCAACATGCTGAGTTATAGCGCTAACCTTTACCCAAGTTTAAAGCCTCACATCTAATGAATCTCTAATTGTATTCTGACGGTGAAATGATTGCCTGATCTGAAAACACATCATCCTCAAGTTTCATGGATTTAAAAATCAAACAAAACCATCCAAAAAAAAGTGCACAGTCACTGCAAGAACCAGCATGCTAGATACGTACATCCACAGCAGAAAATTAAACCAGCATAAACAGAAAATCCATCCACAAGTTTACAATAATTCATGAGACAATCCTCGCTTCCAACATACTATATGATGTGTAGGTCACCGTTTCTTTCTTCCTCAAAAGATTCCCGCGTATCTCTTCTCTCAGCACAGCATAATGACCTTATTATCTTATCTGCAGATATATTGTTGCTATACAATGACTCAGATCTTTCCACTGATTTTGTACTAAACATGTCCATTCACAGTCATTATATCCATTCTAAATAACATACTCTTTGCCTCATCTGATGAACGACAGGCCCACTTCAGTGTATTAACCAAGCTAGAAAATTGTCAATTAAATGTTAACGAAATCATTTTTAAGTCTCCATTCATTATTAAAGTAATTATCTCTTTTCACATTTGATTACGGCATGCAATTATTTCATCTAATACATTTCAAAGTAAAGATTTAAGAGCATAAAGTATAAAGCATTTAAAAAAATTATTACACTCTTAGTAGCCGAGGTTCTACCCAGAACCATTTGCTTTGGAAGAAAGAAAGGCTTCATCAAGGGATCTTTGTAAGACTGAGAGTTCAATAAAGAACCCTTCTCATCCAAATAACTCTTTTAAGAGGAAAGAGTTTTTCAAGGATTGTTGAAATCCTTGAAGGACTCTTTCATCAAGGGTTCTTTGTACCACAATATAAAAGGGTTAGCGGTAGAACCCCCTGGATGGGTTCTAGATAAAACTCTTGGAATGTAAAAAGATTTGTGGTAGAGCTCCATAGGTGGGTTCTTGGAAGGTGGAAAGATTCTAGATATACCCCCCCCAGTGAGAGGGTTCTGGGTGGGACCATTGCACCATAGAAGAGCTCTCCTTTACAATCTCTGGGGTTCTGGGTGAAACATTTCAGTGGGCCCTTTTCCACCAAATTAGCTCTGGTTCTTGAACTGGCTCCGTTCTCCGTTCAAGATTCTTGGAACCTCAGTGCTATCTACCAGCTATTTTTTGGTTCCAACTGTTCTGGTTCCAAACCAGTTAATTTTTGGTGGAAATGAATGACCTCTCAGATGGTTCTAAGTATAATCCTTTATGTTGGGTTCCAGGTAGAACTCTCTGAAAGGGTTCCAAGTGGAACCTTTATAAAAAAAAGGTGTTACCAGGAACCAAGGGGCAAGCTGTAGAACCCTTTATGGTTCCAGTTAACATCTTTATTTCTAAGAGTGTAGCGTGTCAAAACCGCGAGAACTCCAGCAATCTTTCTAACTGTCCACTTCATTGTTAGCTGACTCTCCTCTTCAAACATATTATTGTTTGTTTAGATACTGATGAATTAAAAAGGAAAATGCTCTCACTGTACTTGAATGTGTTATGGAATCAGTGAGGAGTGGGATTTTTATTCATTTTTAGCCACATATGTTGAGTTGTATCCTATCGCTTCCAACTCCAAGTGTTACTGGTGTACACAGACTTGTAAGTTTGTGTTCCCAAGGGCCTCTTGTACTCAGAGTGGGACACTGAGGGCCCCAGACTTGCCCCTGTCGCAAACCTCTGAGACTGCCACTGTCTGGGCAGTGACCTGTAACCAACATGGCTGGAAGTGGTGGAGACAGTGCTTCTTGTCGGGGACATGAATGATGGCAGCGGAGCTCGACTATGACTGCGGCTTACGCTCTGGCTCCAAGTGTGGCTGCCTGTCTTCTGCGGCGTTCGGTAAGAAACTCTGGCCTTCCAGTCTGCTGGCGGCTCTGGCAGAATTTTGCGCTGGGCTGCCAAGCAGACGTTTGAGGCGAGGGTTTGCTGGAGGTCTTGGAAAGCGAAGGCTTCATCCACCAGGCCCAGGGGATGGCGGGAGGCGGCCTCCCAGGGCGAAGGGGGTTTGTGGCCCTTTTCTAGCCAGGATGTCTGCCTCGCCGGGGGAGTTGTGAAGGCCCGAGCTGGAGGCTTTGGGGAAGAAGAAGCCGAAGCTGACTTCTGGCCGGTGTATGGTACTCTGGATGGTGGGGAAAGGGAGTAGCTCCTGCCAAGTGCCTGTAAAGAAAGATCCAGACATGTTTATTTTAGTAAGGGTTCATTTTTGTTTGGCTGACTGGCCTTCTGGCCAATTCAAATCAGCTTGTAAAATGTTGGAAAATGGAGTAGCTCTCTGTCAACACATTTCTTTTAAGTGATGTAATCCTCTAACATTGTATTTCATGTTTGAGGACTAGTATGTAGGATTTAGTGGCATTGCAGAATGCAGACGTCTCACCCTCCGCTTCCAAGTGTGTCGGGGTAACCAATGTTGGCTGTGAAACACACAAAACGCTAAAGGCTATGGTTTATCTATTATGGGCTACTGAAGAAGCATGTCCTGCATCCTCTGTAGACATAAATGATTCATTCTAAGGTGACGAAAAACACAACGTTTATTTTCAGGTCATTTTACACTACAGCTGCCTTCACTAGATTTGTGAGTTTTGAATCAAACTCAAACTCTTAAGTTTCGTAAATAAACCTATAATCTTTTGTTGAGATAATTTAATTTTCTTTCACTGAGATAACTAATTTTCCTTCTTTAGATTAACTTTAATATTTGACTTCTAGAAACCCCCCAAAAACTGTATTTCAAAAATTGTTGACAGTGAGCCATGAACCTGACTTGTCATTATTTGGGTGCTTGAAAATTACAGTAAGTGTTGCAATTGAAAATACTAAATGACTGTTTTTCACTTTCGCTTCAATGAATTTACTCACTAATTTTTGAAATACATTTTTCTGTTTGTAAAAAAAAAAAAGAAGAAAAGTTAAGTATCTCAACAAAGCATCATTAGTTAAGGGCTCAACGCTCAAAATCAAAAATCTATTGAAGTAAGATGCCATTTACTTTTTCACTTTTACAGTGTGCACTAATGAAAACCTTTAACTGAATATTTTATTCAATTTCTACCATATTCTGCCAATAAAAATAGTTAGTACTCCAAATATGTAAATAGTATGTAAAGATGTTAAAAGCTTTAGGATTCTTATTATTTTAAACTTAATTATTCATTCCACAAGCTCTCTAAGCGTCTTCAAGCCAGTGCTTTAGCATTTGTCCAAACAGGGAGAACTGCCCTCTTATTTCTTAGAACTGGCTTATGAGAGTGCACAGAGAGAGAGTCCAGAGTAAACCACGTTCAGCTTGTTGTCACTGGATCTACTTTGCTAGGCTGTAACACACAGCAAAATATGCCAACGAGATAGTGAAATTGCTAAATGCTCAAAACTAAAATCTCCACTTGGATGCCCAGAGAGTCGAGAGTTACGTGGGGTAACAAAGTGCCTCTGTACCGTTCATTGACTCTGACATGTATTTCTGTTGGATATGGCACACATGCAGAAAAGGCAGTGCTGCCATCATCTGGTGAAAGATGTGTAAGACCAGCTGATGGCAAGAGGTTGCAAAAATGAAAGAGCAGAATAGAAGAGTGCAGCCATTAAAAAAAGGGGGAAAATGGAGCAGAATGAGTCAAGGGGGAAATAACGTCTCTGCTGACTCAGGTGTATGGTAGGCCTAAAAGGCCTGTGGCAGCAATGTCCTGGATTAGGGCAGACACAAGAACGTATGACTAGATTAGTGGACAATCTAAGGTCATATTTTCATGAAAGAGATTAGCTGGTTGACTGTACATTGTTTATGTCTATTATGTAGCTGCAGGATTCAGCATATAAATCTCAGAAATGGGGCCTGAGGAAGTTGTGAGGGTAGGTGTCAACGATGCTGTGCATGCAGAGACTTCCGTTTTGAGACAGGTGCCAGAAATATGCAGCAGTGTGAGAGTATAAGGTTGAACTCATCTAGGATCTTAATCTGATCTATATGTAATATATCTGTCCTGCCTTATTATGAATAAAATTTGGATAATGCACAGTATTAGATAAAGATGCATGTGTAATCAACCAATGAGGCTGTGGGGTCAAGCCTAGGAATCAAATTTTCCCAGCTATAGTCAGTAGTGGACTGTAACTAAGTATATTTACTCATGTAGTGTACTTCAATACACATTTTGGGTAAATGTTGTAGTTTTTACTTCACTACATTTATTTGACAGCTTTTATTATTAGTTACTTTACAGATTAAGTGTAGGAGTGCAAATGCAGTTCATTGATGTTTGGCTACCTAGTAGATAATAATTTAAGTTGATATATAAAACTACTGTAATTTACAAACTACACTATTCAGAAGGAATTGGGAGTTATACTCACGGTATTTACAGGTATTTACAGTTATCATATTATTAGGTTAATCATTTAAAAATGTGTGTGGATAATTGGATAAACAAAATGCTTAAAAATCTAAAGTTTGTTGCCTCCTACTAACTTTGTACCTTTAACTTCTCTTTGATATTCTTGTTAGAGGGGAATTTTGGGGTTAGTTAGGCAAGCAGTGTGGAGCCACATGAGTTTTCTGTCTCTCCCTCCTTTTTCTCTTATTAATAATTCTCGCTTGGATTAAATACAGTTACTGATGACTTCGGAAGTGGACTGTTTTTCTGTACCACTTTTTTTGTTGTGTCAAAAGTAAACTGTTAAGCTTTACCAGGTAGTCCTGTGGATTTTTGCGATTGGATCAGGAAGATGGGAATCATTAGAGCATCAAGTCAAGCCAAGGCTACATTCAGTAGAAACCTACATTAAGAATTTTAATTTCCTCTCTAAACTCCTCAAATTGTTTAATTCATCTTGTGATCCTTTGGAGGCAGTCTGACCCCTAGATTGGGAAACCACTGGATGAAAATACCTTTATTAGTATATAACATAATTACGAGTACTTTTTCTTTTGATACTTTAAAAGGCCTACATTTATGAGATAATACTTTAACTTAGGTTGGATTTTGAATGCAGGACTTTTACTTGTAGTGGAGTACTTTTACATTCTGGTACAGTACATCAGTCAAGAGGTCAATACCACTGGTTATGGCTGCAGACATTTGCCAACTTAAGACACCATTTGATGTCAAAACTTACTCTTAACAAATGACTGCCCTTTCAGAAAATGCATGACACAACACGGATATACATTTCAGGGGGGCCCACCCAATTCACCTCCAGAATTATCTGGTGAGGTGGCCTGTGTTCAGTGAAGTCACAAATCTAATAATACCCTCCAGAAATGCATCATCAGGTAGTCATTCTGCAGGAATGTGCTTCTCAAGCATTCACCTCAACTGCTATAAAAGTAGGTGATTGGGATAATGAGGTGTTCCTGGCTGATGTTAACAAGCTCTTTATAGAGTACAAACTGTATTGTTTTATTGTTGAAAACCAATTTATTTTGGATCACTGTTTTTGCTAACAGACTCTAGATGTACATGTCAGTCTTACTTGATGATAAGTGCAACAAATTGGACAGATTCGTAGCTTAGAATACCTTGGTCACTATCTATAGTACAGGTGTAGAAGTGGTGAAATTAAGCAAGATGAAAAGCAGAGAGACTAGAAACCCAAAAAGCATGCTCAAAGAACAAAAGAAAGGAAAGCCAAACAAGGATAAAAGACATTTTAATGGCACTGCAGTGAATCATACAGAAAGTGCACTATGAAGAGAAACACACAAAGGAAAAAGGAAAAAAAGAAAAAAAAAGAAACATGAAGAACAAAGGCAGCCCTGTACCAAAAATATATTTGTGAACATTACGAGGCTGGTTACCTTTTGATAGATATTATTTTGTTACTCATGTAACATCTATTCATATAAAACAAAAGCAGCAGAAAAGAGTGCATGGAAGAGTGAAACTAGTAGAGTGGGCAATACTAAATATTTTTCTGTTATCAGAAAAAAATACTACGAGGGCCTGAGATAAAGTAGCTTTCACTGGCTTAAGTTGAAATTTAAGCCCACTATCTCTGGACCTCAGCACTCCCTCCCACAGGGCAGTTTAAATATAGTACCTAACATGATGCAACAGCTGGCAAAAAGCTTAAAATAAAATTAACCCACTTCAGTAGGAGGTTTCGGAGAAGACACTGGGGAAATCCACTGAAGAAAAAATTGTTTACCAATCAAATATTTGAAGTTCAAGTTGCCGCTTTTTTAAAAAGGATCATGGCCGTATTCTCCAACCTTTACTTGAAACCCCACAGAGTTGTTACATAATCTCTGCGCTCTTGACATCAGTGTCATTGCAAATTTAGCCTTCTGCTTGGTATCATTACACCCCACAGACCCCTGCCCACTCCCTCACTGCTTTATTTTTGTTTTTACTTTATCCATTTAATTTATTTGTATCTAACTTGTGTTGTAGTTGTTTTTGTTTGTTTGTTTATTTATTTAATGAAGTTTGGCACATTTCGCATTTTCTTCTTTTCAAAAATCAACTTCCTGTTTTCACCATCAGGTACCGTTCATTTCTGATTGCATTTCTCTCATGCCTTTCTTTCAAAGCTTACTGAGCATCCCTACATTCTTATATTGCCTCCACCCTACATTGTTTTACATAAAATTACTTTATCACGATTTTCAAGCATCCATATACATAATTTTCTATTATGCACATGCTTTATTAACATTTTTTTGGCTCATTTATGTCTCATAAAATATACTTACATCCCGTTCTTATTTTTATTATGTTTTTTTTTTTTTTGCGATGCCATCTGCATTAGCTCTCAAAACTTTGAAAACCCTTAAGCTCTGTCCTATGACAATAACAAGAGTAGGTAGAGTTGATGATAGTCATCGCAAAAGCGAGTTTATATGCTCAGGATAGTCTACTTGGCAGTGGACCCCAAGAGCACCAACTCTTTGACTGGAGCAGACATGAAACACATCATGCATGTACCAGAATCACTCTTTATCAACTGCCGTAGGCTTCCACACCTGAGCTGAGCTCTTTTTAGCTGTAAATTTAGGTTTAGGAGCAGCTACAGGGCCACCTGATGCAGATTCGGGTCTTGCAGCTAAAGGAAAGCTAGGAGCAACAAAAATACTGGGAGGCTGTGGTTGGTAAGGTACTGAAGGAGTTGCCATGTAGGGAGGGCTACTGGCTGGTTGGTAAGGTGCCGGCGGTGCCTGTTGATAGGGAACGTTTGGACACTGAGGATCTTGGGGGTGATAAGCAGGTGGGGCAGGTTGCTGATACTGTTGGTTATAGGCCTGCTGGTATGGACCAGCAGGAGGTTGTTGATAGGGGTTGGGGGGAGGATAAACTTGGTTTTGCTGGTAGTGCCCATCATGCATCATAGGCTGCATGGGCATCCCATATGCTTGCTGTGGGTATGGGGCATTATATGGTCCAGCTTGCTGGACAGGGGCCATTTGCTCATATCCAATTGGTTGGTTTTCGACAGGAGGGTTAGGAGGTGGACAGTCTGGCTTAGGTGCAGCGGGCTTAGGGGCCTCTGCTGCTGGGCCAAAGGTAAAGAGTGAAGAACTGAGTTGATAGGGTTGATGCTTCATAACATCTATAACATTTAGGGGCTTAGGGGCAGGCGCATTCTTATTTTTGTCTTTTTTCTTGGCTTTGGTTGAAGGGCTACTTGGAGGGGGCTGCTTTGTTGCTGCTGGTGGGTAAGAAGGGGACTGAATTGGATTATATGCCCGTGAAGGTGGAGCACGTACGTTGGGTGTGTATTTCCACTCATTTGGTAAGGACGCAGCTGGTGATGTTGACCGGCTTGCCTTGTTTGCTTGCACAGTCTCAGAGTCCACAACAAACTTCTCCATACGAGACTGCCTCTTGGCAAACATATCAGCTCCTTTCCCTCTGACAGCTGGCATCTCAAAAGCGGAACTCTGGGATGATGGGTTTAGGACAGTGGCCATTGGGTTGATGGGTGATGAAGCTCTTTGAGTAACGGTAAAAGAGTGCATTCGCTGCGGTGGGGGTGGAGGGGTCTGGTTTTGTGGTGGCTGCCAAGGTTTTGGAGAGGGACGTGTGTTCACCATTGACGTGGAGACATTCACAGGGCTTTGCTGTGACTGTGGTGCCCAGGCATTCACCAGTGTCTGAGGCTGTGTCTGAGCTGAAGACCATGTATTCATCGGTGGCTGTGGCGAAGACTTCGAAGTAGACTGTTGCCAGTTTGGCTGTGGTGTTGGCTGGGGTGGAACTGTTTGAGCCCAAGGTGGTTGTTGTTGTTGGGCCTGATTTTGCTCTTGGGGCCAAGAACTCATGGGGTGTTGACCCTGTTCTGAAGGGTGCTGGGCCCATGATGGTTGGGACTGAGCCTGAGGAGGTACTGGTGCCCATGGATTCAAATTGGCCTGGGGCTGCGCTGGAGGTTGTGCTGGGGCTGCTTGCATCCAAGGTGGTTGAACTTGGGCTTGAGTTTGTGATGGAGGCCATGCATTAATTGAAGGCTGCTGTTGAGGCTGAGCTGAGACCCAAGGTGGTTGAGGTTGACCTGGTGCTTGGGCCTGTTGCCATGCTTGTTGTGGAGCCTGGTGTTGTTGTTGCTGAGCCCATGGCGGTTGTTGCTGAGATTCTGGCTGAGCCTGTTGAACCCAAGGAGGTTGTGCTTGGGGTTTTTGCTGAGGTTGTTGCACCCATGGTGGTTGAGGCGGAGAGTGTGTTTGTGGTGGCTGTGCCCATGGGGCTTGGGACTGCTGCTGCATGGGTTGTTCTTGAGGTTGACCCCAAGTTGACTGCATTTGCTGCAGATTTGGCTGCTCATGAGGGTGTGCCCAAGGTGGCTGAACCTGTGGTTGAGACTGCGTTTGCTCTTGAGGCTGGGCCCAGGGTGGCTGAGCATTTGTCTGGGCAGGTGCTTGCTCTTGAGGCTGACTCCAGGATGGCTGGCTTTGAGGAGTCCAAGTATTTGTGGGGGCTTGAGACTGTGCTTGGGTCTGAGTTGGTTGATGTGTTACCCAAGGTGGCTGTTGTGGGGACTGACTTGGAGGTGGTTCCTGGGGCTGAACTTGAGCTGGATGCCAAGAATTGGTAGATGGCTGTTGTTGTACTTGTGTTTGTGCTGGAGCCCAGCTAGTCACAGGAGCAGGCTCAGGCTGCAGGGTAGAATTAATTTGACCATATTCTTCCTGAGCTGTCACTTGCAGAGGCTGTTGTTGGGGTTCAGGCTCCGGAGCAGTCCATGTGTTTTGTTCCTCTGTGGCTGTGCTGGCAGGAACCTCCTGGGGGGCAGGAGGGGCAGAGGGCTCAAGGGCAGGTGCAGGGGTTGGCTCTAGTTCTGGAGCAGGAGCAGACTCTGTGGTGGGGGCTACAGCAGGTGTGGATACACTATTTTCAGCTTGTTGAGGCATGTCCTGGTTGGTCACTTCTATCTGTGCGGACCAAGGAGGAGAGCTGGGGTTGATCACAGGCTTTGGAGCCACTGGTGGAGGAGTCTTGTGTTTAACTGGAGACTGAAGGAAATTACAAGCCTCAGCCCCAAGGCTGAGGTAGTCCTCCTCAGGTCCTGACTCAAAACCCAACTTCTTATCACTCTTGTTGAGGAGGTTAAGCAGTGCTGGGTTTGGTGACACTTTCGGTGCTTCCTTAAAAGTGAACATAGGCTTGCCAGTGATTCTTTTCCTTGCATCCATCAAAAGGCCAGTTTTGATTGCAGGGGTAGAAATGCGTTCATCCCGGGAGGCTATCTGCTCTCCTTGGCCCACAGATTCTTGATTGGTCCCACTCATAGCGGGAGGATAAGGGGTAGCCGCCATGTTTGCTACCGAGAAAGGCTTTGCTGTACGATTGCTGATAGAGCTCTGCATTTCACTGGTTTGATGTTGGACTGTGCCATTGATGTTCGTAGAATATTGCTGCATTTGCTGTTGCTCTTGATGGTATTCTTGCTGCTGCTGATACATTTGCTGTTGCTGATAATGCTGTTGTTCATACTGCTGTTGCTGATACTGTTGTTCATATTGTTGTTGTTGTTGGTATTGTTGCTGTTGTTGTTGTTGTTGTTGTTGTTGGTAGTTCTGTTGTTGCTCATAGTACTGCTGCTCCTGATATTGCTGGTACTGTTGCTGTTGGCTTTGTTGGTGTATATTAACATCCATGTAAGCATGGCCCTCTGTTGTGGACTGCATATAGGAGTGCTCCACTATCTTCTTTTCAGCCTCTATTACTCCTTCCACTGGGATCCCCTGGCGCCTAAGCTCATCATGCTCAGCAGAAATCTCATCCATCCTTTGACGCCGTTGGGCAAACATTAGGGCGCCCTTGCCCTTGGTTTCAGGCAAGCATTCCATCTCTGCTTGATTGTTCAGGTTCCTTTCGATCTCAAGGAGAACCTTGTCCCGGTTGATAGTTAGCACACCGTCGTTACTATGGGCATTGGTGAGGAAATGCTTGTCAATTTCAGAACCGTCAGGAGCCACAAGGGTAAACTGAATCGTGTGGGTTTCTTGTTTGTCGTCTTCCTCGTCCTCTTCGTCGCTGTACTCTGGCTCGTCTTCTCCTGTGCCGTAGCTCACAAGTGTGTATTTCTTGGCCCTCTGCCGATGTTTCTTGAACATCAACACCCCCTTGTTGTTGGGGTTGGGCGGAGCAGCCGTAAGAAGAAGGGCAATACGTTTACATTTGGACTTGGCCTCTTTCACCTGCTTCTCAGACAGACTCTCGCTACGCCTGAGCCCTGGATAGAGAAGGAAAAGAGACAGTTCAGTGTTTAAAATAAAGGCTCCAGGACAGGGGAACCAAGGAAAGCACTTTTTTAGGATACATTTCACCTGAAATTACAGGTTTTAACAACAAACAGTGGAATAAAAATCAAATCAAATCATTCAATCAGTTTGGAGTATGTTTTAGATAAAAAAAACATTTTAATTATTGGACAGCTTGCTTTCCTCTCACTCCATTAGCAACTTTTCTGTTTGTATTTTTCAGCTCTTTGATCACTGACTTCAGGACAACTTCAAGGAAGTCCCTACACACTGTATCTGCATAGATCATGTAATTGTAGTTGACGAAATTGCTTTGAATTATGAATGTAGAAAGCTATTTTTATTTTTATAAGATGCAAATCCTGAATGTCCGTTGAAAAATCTAATTATATTTCATCACATTAAACCCAATTTGATTTTGCTTTTGTCTGAAGAGTAAAAATAGAATGTATGCAAATAACAAGGAGACAGATGAGGAAATTAAGTTTCAAAACTGAGTCGAGAAAGGCACAAAGCAATTAACTTCAGCTTGTAGCATTACACTGATATCAACCTTCAGCAAAAGAATATATTTCAAAGATATAACCCATGTTCTCAGTAAATGCAGAAGACTAATAAATTATTAATACTATATGTACTTCTGAACTAATCTAAACACAACCAATATGCCATAAACTAAGCTATAAACTGATTGACATGCAAAATGTTACATTCCATATATTTTTAGTTCATGCATAATATTTATCCACCTACAGCTATGTACTTTTCCTCATTTGTAATTGTATTACTACAAATCTGCTCATTCAATTGAACATAAAACAACCCATAAAGCAATAATAAAATCCTCTGACCCATGCCTAATATCCTAAGTTGTTCACAGACAATGAACCACATTAAAACATCCCCATAAAATAGCCAGGAATAGGAACTGAGAAAGATTAAAGATAGCCCGCATGCAATAAATCCACCAGGACCAGAGCGTCTTTACCAGTCCTTATCTGTAAGTTCGCAATCTGTCCATTTAAAAAACCTTCTGCTCTTCTTAAATCTGTCACATTTGCTGACAGTTACGTCAATCCAATAACAGACACACTCTCTCTCATGTAGTACAACAATGCTAGACACTAATAAAATAATGCATAGGGTTATATTCTTGCAAGACTAACCTGAAGGTGGAGGAGACAGCGGGAGTGAGCAGCGGACTCACTTTTTTAGCTCAGTTAAAGCACTCAGTTTGAAAGGATCAGGTAACGGGGCTAGGGGGAGCACATGCTGGTGTCTGTCAAAGGGCCACTTCTGCAGGCATCATCAGCGTGCTGGGGTTATATTTATGTCTTCAGCACAGCTCGGAGGAACGCCTATCCATATTCACAATCAAGCCTCTTCAAATAGGTGGTTTAAGATATTTTATATAGTGTAAAAGTAGCCTCTTACACATCATCAGTTCAACATCTTATGTAATCTTTTTCCTTTTGATTCTTTATATGTAGCGTTCATTGACTGTCACCATCCTATCTGCACCACTGTCACTTTGATTGTGTTGTTATTCAGGTTAGACCCGGATGTATCTGCTTCCATTCAAAGGAATGAGTGCCTTCCTCCAACTGCAGTGACACACTTGTGCTATTTTGAGGAGTATACACATGAGAGCACACCGGAGATCAGGCTCTGGAATGCACATGTGTTGACAAATGCAATTCAGTCATGACCCATTAGCTTGCAGATTCCCCCTTAAAGAATAGATCCTTATTACCCACACAGAAAGAAACAAGGCACATGAGGACATGAGGACATGGTACTAATGAGAATGGTCCATTGTGTACTTACTGGCGTGTCTTGCCCGATGCTTGTTGGGTTTGTCTTGATCCCCCTCAGAATCAGACTCCTGCTCTTCTGCTGGTGCGTCCTCTTCTGAGGGAATTCCAAATGTGACAGTAAAGGACCCAGGAACTCCCTCGCAGTGCCCTCCTCCTTCTTCTCCTTCGCTTTGAGATCCAGCGCCTCCACTGACCCTGGGGCCACCCACGTTCAGGATGCTCCTCCCTGCTCCCGATGCTCCCGGCTGCTGCAGAATGACCTCCACCTGCCCCAGCATCGAAGGCGAGCTGAGCACCACTCCGTGCTGGCCGAGCGGCTCTCTGGCAGCGCAAGGCACGAAGTGGGACGTTGTGTGGATTGTCTTGCCGGTCTCTCTGTTTGAGAGCTCTCCCTGGATCCCGATGGCACTCCCAAGAGAGGTGCTGCCAACGTCGTCCAAGGCTTGCTCGGACAGAGACACCTGGAGCTCCACCATGTCCCCGGGGGAGAAGCAACGCTGTACTTCTTCATCGTTTCCCTCAAAAACAGGTTCCCGGCCTTTCCGATCACCAGATGAGGGAACATGTAGCTGTGTGGAAAGCAACTGGGGTCTCCTGGGAAATGCTGTGTCACTGTCCAACTCCCCGTAGTAGGCCTCATCCTGGGACTCAGATATGTAGAGTTCCCTTGGGCTTTGGGATCTGTGCTTTGGGGAGTAGATGTGGAGTGTGGTGCTCTCTAAAGCAGCACCTGAAGACTCTCTCTGGTCGCAGTATGACTCTTCTGATTCATACTCTTCTGAAGGGATGGTGCAGTATCTTTGAAAGGAGAAGGGAGAACAGAAATTAGTGAGTGGTGCAAGTTTTCTTAGTTCAATGACCACTGTTCACTGATCTGACTGATCATTAATATCAACAAGAGATAATGCCACATATAATATTATTTGTTCTTGAAACAGGTGATTGGGTTATTTGGACCTGTGCATTTAAAGATAAGTGACTTTCAGACTTCTGCAAAATATCTATGCTGACTTTAAATCAGTGGGTCCCAACTCCTGTCCTATCATTGGACAGACGACCCCTGACAAAGTGACAAATTTTCTGTATATTTCATATTATATTCATAATAATAACAGTATAGAACAACTGACTGTACAATTAATCCAGATAGTGAGCCTATTAACTGCAGGAAGTTTGTGTAAAACAAGTGGTTAATTTTGAGCAGATTATTTCCTGCAGATATTAATCAGAGATGAGTTTTCCATTTTAGGAACTTAGGATATGATTCTCTGTCTGTATTATGTTTTTTTTTTTTTATTTCAATATCCATTTGGGCTGCAACTAATGATTATTTTCATCATTGAATAATCTGTTCGTCATATTCAAAATTAATTGTTTAGTCTATGAAAACAGTGAATCCACATATCACAGTTTACCATACAATATAATAAATGACAAAAGAAAACATCACATCCTTGCAAACGTTTGACATTTTTGCTTTAAAAAATGACTGAAACGGTTGAAGTATGGCACCTAATTTTCTTTCTGTCAACTAATCGATTAGTCTAACTTAATAGGCTTCTTTTGTTGATAAATTCAGTTTTTTTTTCTTCTCCCTGATGCTTGGACATTAACCTCTTTGGCTGTTTGAATTGCATACTTTTCTAATGCAGGATGAGGCTGTTCGGTAGAGAGTGAAGGCTCTGTGAATATAGTTGGTGTTCAGGTCTTCACTGTGCCCTTATCCTGTGAGATTTTTTTAAAGTTTATATCCTAAATTATGATCTAAACTGCTTAGAAATTAATGAAAGACTGAGAAATAGGCATTTTGTATATCTTTTTTCAGAAAGTTTTTTTATACCCCTTGAAATTAAAAAGTCCTTGCAACCCCCATATGAAGCTTTGGTGACCCCTAGTGGGACCTGGACCCGTAGGTTGGGAACCAGTGCTTCAAACCATCTAATTTTATCATCAAACATTTCTTTCTATTTTTACTTGTGATGTTCACATGTTAAATTACAATAGCATTAGAATGAGCAGTACATCATCACTGAGGAATGGAGCCGTTGGATTGTTGAGGATGTAAAGCTCGTCTCCCATTGCTCAAGTTGTCAAAGTAATCAAGTAGATTTAATCTTCGCGCGGCAAGTTAAATGAATGGGTCAGGTCACTGAAGAGGAAAGTAATCACGCTTCCACATAGCTCTGCCTAATTTCCACTTTCAAGGTCAGCAAGGGATAGCATATCAGAGCGTCATTATCTCTGACTGCAATTATTGAATTTAAGTCAATTAGAACTGAGTGACTGGTCCTTTTGAGTGACATATCATAATACATTTTGATAGCCACAAGCTGAGGTTATGCCGTCATAGAAACAATGATTTTTTTTCTTTTTTTGTCTTTATTTGACAGTGACAGGCGAAGATATGACAGGAAAGGGGATAGAAAGAAGGGGGATGAGGACCATCAGCCTCAGAGCTAGAGGGGCGGCCCCATAGAAACAATCTCAATACAAATCCTGTACCGTGAAAATGACTTTGAGACAGACACATAAACTAGATTCAACTGTAATATGTCCTCATACATCTGTACATCCCTCTATAGTTTAAATGTGGGCCAATTACAGCACATGCAGCAATATTTAAGGACATGTCACCCTGATAAACATGCCAGCAATAGCCCACTGAGTAACGGCTGAGCAGCTGCATGTCAATCAAGACACACAAATCTGTAACACATTGGCCAAGCCGGCTGGAAGGTCAGTGTGGCTGGCGCACATTATCTCACTAATATACACACGGACATGAATGCACTTATACACAGACAGTCAGTGAGTCACTGAACTATGCAAAAGGGCACAGGTCATAAAACAACATGCTATCTAAATGCTAATACAGTGGCGCAATAATGATTTTGCATTGCTGTGGTGAACACCAAGGACCTACAGTACCGCGCGGCTCATTTGTCATTACACACAGATATTGCAGAGTAATGTAATGTAGTTACTGAATGCACAGACGGTTTCAAAGGTGATGCTGTGTCTGTGTTGTGTTTGAGTACCACTTTGCCATCCTTAATTTACTGTGTGGTATTTGACACTACCTTTTGAGAAGCAGCTGCAGACAGTCGATCGATGTGTCGATGAGGGCGAAGGCTCGTAAAAGGGTGAGATCAGCACATGGCTCTCCGTTGACTGACACCACCTCATCGCCTTCCTGCACACCGGCCAGGAAGGCACGGCCACCTTCCTCTACCTGTGCAAGACAAAATCTTAGTAAGAGGAGGAACAAAAAGAACAGGTCCAGTCCAGCTATAGACCTTTAGAAGAGTAAACAGGTGTTACCAATGATACTAATTAAGGTTTGTTTCATTCAGGTCGAACACAGTCAGGCTGCTGCTATTGTGCATGTTGGCCCACTACAAAGGCCTTAATTAGTAACACCTGTGTTTGTTGTTTCATATTAATATGGCTGCAGTGAAAAAGGTCGATGAAGGTGTTTCTAATGTTGTAAATCGCTAGTAAGGTCAGAATACTTTCCCCCAATGGTCAGGGTCACAAATTCATTTTTATCCAGCAAAGCAAGAGGACAGTAGTATTTTAGCAGTATTTTTAGTTTAAAAAGGAGTAAAAAATATACTATTATTATATTATTACTATTAAAAATATATTCTGCATTTTCATGACATAAATATAAGAAAATTGTGGAGCACAAATACAAGAGTCAAACTGCAAATAATAATAATAATGTAAGCAAAATGGAAAACAAGTGTATTAACAGTGGTTTATGTTCAGCACTACGCTAAGCACCATGCTGAGGTGCTTAGCTCCTCATAGATAAAATCAGGTTTAAGCTGCTAAATGGTTTATCCCATTTGACATGTATTAGATTCAAGCCAGGCAGTGGATGATAATATGTGTAGAGGGTAATAATTTACCCTTTTGCCCCTTTATGCTCTGTGCTCCACTAGCAGTAGCACAAGCTTGGTACCTGGCAGAACCTGGGTCAATTTTCTGTTTCATGTACTTCTCTGCTATGTGCTATTTGCTTTTCTATGTTGAAATGGTTGAAAGATGTTGGTGAACCTGTAAAGCAACATAGGACTAAATGTAGTCACACCTTAAGTCCGCAAATATTAGCGAAACACTCTCTAACTAACTAACTAGCTAAAGATTTATGTTGAATAGTTATCTATTTATCTAAATATGATAATTCTAAATATTTTAACCTATTTATGCAGCACACAATGTATAATGTACATTCAGTGTCCCTGATATTGAAGCTACGTCTGCCTTGTACTTTAACCATGCAGCTGCATGTTATTACTATAGACCAGCTCTGTGTGGATCCATTTAAAGGGCACCTCTTTACACAGTTAAACTAATGACTGATGGTTTCTTTCCATGTAATTGGTTCTTGGGGCCTGTAAAATGGTTCATTAATAAGAGGATTTAATAAGGAGAAATACCCCATAAATTTTGCACAAAAGGCCACTTATACAGCCAGAGGGATTGATGATTACTTCACTACCACGCAATTAAGAGGATATGCTCTCAGGAAACATGTTAAGATATTTTGTTGGCTTGCTTTTGTCTCGATACTGGAACCACTTCATGTACTAATACAGTTGTTCAAGTTCAATTTGTGGTGCATACAATCGCCATGTTTCTTATCTGTCAAGTATCAAATGAAGACAAAATTCCATAAAAATAATCTTTAAATATGAGAAGAGATATTGCTCCACTAGTCCATTTATTCACCATGATGAGGTCATGTATCTTAATCTTTGTCTTGGCTAATTCCCCTAAAGGATTAATTTACACATTTACACAGTAATGTTTATGATAAATCAGAGTCGATAGAGGTTAACCCTTGATGACACTGAACATGAGTAAATGACCAAGCTATTCTGCCACTAATCATGCTAATGCCCCTTTACTAACATGGCAGCATTGAGCATTCACGTCAAGTTGATTTATTTCATCACACCATCACTAACAAAAACAGTCTCCAAGGTTTCTCAATATTAAAGTTGCTGTTACTGGCAGGCAGCAGCCACATAAATTGTGGAGCTGCAAAGAGTTCAGAGCTAAGGCATTTCAAAACTGTGGTCATCCATCTCCATGTTTATTTTATCAGCATAACACCAGAGGTGGAAGAAGTACTCAGATCCTTCACTGAGGTAAAAGTACGGAAAGCAGAGTGTAGAAATTCTTTATTTCAAGTAAATGTCCTGCATTCAAAACTTACTTAAAGGCATAAAATGCCACATTTTCCATACGAAACAATGCAGAGATTAATACACATAAAGCCTTTAAATCATCACTTGTGACCCCCCAAAAGTGTGTGGGGGTGTCTGTATCTGCCCTTTGCCTGTATTTCCTTATTTTCCTCATTTTTTTTATTTGCTCGGGACGATTTACCAACCCAACACGTCGGTATTTGATGTCATGGAAATGAGACTCAATCAGCTCTCTCTCTTTGGTGCGTTTACGAACAGTTTAGATAAATCCAACTGATTCTACCTTCATGTAAATATACTAAAGTACGAGCTTGAAAACACAGTACCAAAAGTAAAAGTACTCCTTATACAGAATTACCCATTTCATAATAATAATAATTTCATAACATAAATTCACATTATTTCTAGTTATGTGCAACTGAATACAAAGTAAGGTTTGTTATGTCTTATCATAATATTCCTCTCTGAGGTGTGGTGGAGTAGAAGTAAAGTAGCAGAAAATTGAAATACTCAGGTAAAGTACAAATAACTCAAAATCATACTTAAGTGCAGTACTTCAGAAAATGTACATAGTTACATCCCACTGCTGCAGAACACACTGAGAGTCTATGTTGTTTTATAAAGTGGTGCATAAAGGAAATGCAACAGAAGACATAAAACAGTCTTTATCTTTTTCACATTTACTTGCACAACAAATATGTTTGTTCACTTTTCTAGTTTACTGATGGAAATGTCAAAAAAATCCCTAAACCACTGTAATGAAATCATGTTAGAATTTAACCACAAAAAGCTTGATCTTAAATATACATTTTGTTGTTTCACACAAATGAGATCACCAGTAAACTCTCGCAGCACCATCCTCCTCAGACATGCATCCAACTTGAGATACTTGCAGTAAAACAACCCCGTCACTAGGTGGTGCTGGACACAAAGACATCTCTTATTGCTGAAGGAAGAAGAGACCATTCCCTCTACATAAATAGAAGATAGCATCAGGAAAACCTAAAGTTTATGTGCAGAAACACAATACTATTTTGTGCACCAAATGCAAAGCATAGATTTAGTGATAACCACAACCTTATTGAACGAAAAGAGTTCATATCTTTGAGGTTTGTTGACTTTTGCTTCATTTCTTGTGTTTTAAAGGAAGATGCGAAATCAAATTGTGTTTTTCTGCATCCATTAAAAGCAAGTGTTCCAACATACAGTACATATATACACGGAGTGCTACCATACCACCTTATTTAGTACAGAACAGGAGTCTAACATAAGCACCATTCTGGCCAATAAAATAAGCCTATCTTGCTATATATACAAAAACCCTTTATGAGTTACTTTACAGACATGGTAACTTTCAGATAAAACCCCTGTGTGTTTTTTAAAGAGTTAACAGTGTGCAAACAGGCCCTATAAGGCCGCCTGTGTGCCTGTCTATTGGGAATCACTCCTCACTACAGGGAGGACAGTTTGTCTGGAACGCCACAGCAACCACTCGTGCTCCAAAAAAGGAGGGGAAACATTTGTCGTTGTCTCTCCTCGCAACGTAAAAGATACACAGACGGTCAGGGGATGGTCGAAGGAGGCAGATACCACCTAGTGTCTCAACCTTGTTTGTCATACACTGCTTGTAAAGAGGAACACAGCCTCTGGTAATTGTGCAGGAAAGGATAACAAATAAATGCTCCTGTATGTGTCGGAAGAGAGGAACATAAGCTTTCCGAAAATACACATCCAAATTTACTTCTGACATCATGTGGGGCCGCAGTTAGACAACATAATATGCACATTATCCGAGGCCGCCAATTTTCAAATTATCTTTTTAACAGGCTTAAACACAACAGAAAATCACAGGAAACACAGGACTGCATGATGTGTCCACATAGCTCCCGGTGGTTCCTGCCCCTCACAGCTTTAAGTAATTAAGTTTTTACATTTCAGGAAAATATTTTCCAGCTGCCTTACAGGTAGCGCTCACACCGTGTGGGAGGATTGTGAATATTTAATGTCTTTATTCACTCATCTGTTCTTTTTGTCTTAGAGGAGAGATGGGGTAACATTTAGAGGGTTAGAGACTTTAATTTTTTAAAGTTTATTACATTAATTTCTCACAGACCATGCACAAAAACAGTACTCATACAAAGAAAAGTGACGTATTGGACTAGATTTAGCTACTACCTAAGACAAACTACTATTAATGCAATTAATACAAATACAACTTCAAAATACAAGAAACACAGCCACAGATCCAGACATATCAGATCCAGCCTGTTGCCAACAATTTCCAACTCATTGCAAACACCTTGAACTTTATGCTGAATTATTGTATATTGTATTGGGGTGTTTATACAAGAGAGTTCCACAAGATCTCTGTATGTTTTCTTACAGAGCTTCAGTTTGAGTTAGTATGACAACTTTGCGCCAATCTTCCTTAACTTTGGTTTTGTGTAGGAGATTTATTTTGGAAGGAAGCCTTCACAGATAATTTTAAGGATAAAAAAAACACTAAATGTTTCAGTGTCTAGGATTTATTGACCAAAAGTGTCAGGAATGTATTATATTCATAAGCATGTTTTCGTTACTCTCTAATCACGTGATAATAAGAATCATTGCTCTTTATATATACAGATGGCGCAGGTCTTCTTCCATGGAGGCCACGTTACCATGTTGTACCGCCATGTTCCTACAGTAGCCAGGAACAGATAAATCAAACACTGAATCTCTATATGGCCTTTTTCATTTGCACAAGATTCAAGAGGAGACAGTTGGTTGCAATCTGAAAGCTCACCACTAGACAGAGTTGGCAAAAGTACACCCAGTCTTTACTCAAATAGAAGTACAGGTATGGTAAAAGTAGAAGTACTGATTCAACTTCTTTACTCTACCTTTTCTTTCCTTCTACCGACTGTTTCTGTGCAAAGCTGAACATCATTTTTTCCCCCCACGATCGAGTCTCCCTTCAAGTCTCCTTGCAGCTTTTTCGTCTTGTTAGGTCATTTTTGGTCCTGTTACATCGTTTTTCATCCTGTCACTTCTTTACATCTTTGTCATTTGTTACGTCGTTTTTCATCTTATTACATCTTTATTGTCTTGTTTTGTCTTTTGCATCATTTTTTAACTTGTGCCATTTTTCATTTTGTAATATGTCTTTCAGGCGTGATACGCAATGATTGATACACCAAGGAATCTTTTTTCTATGTGTTGTTGTTATGCAAAATAAAAATAATAACCAATTGCCCTCTAATGCATCATTAAAATGAAGGGAGTTTCAGTAAAAAGTTTAAGTTTTTGCACTAAGTTACCTCTCCCCCTAGATGCTGCTCAAGTCTACACAATGGTCCTTTAAGATAAATACACTATGTAAGAAAAAACTTTGAATGGGCAGAAAAATGCTTCAGTTGAAACTAAACTGAAAACAAGGCTTATGACGTGAAATATGATGGTTTGGAGATAGACAGTAAAGTCTATTTATCATATCAGTGAAAGTACGTTGTTGATATTTGACTATGTGGAAATGAAACCATCTTTCTCCACAATCAGTTGTTCTACCTTTAAATTTAGATACCAGTTTTGACAAAATATATAAACATTATGACAACACTGTTACTATACATGCTCCTTTTGTCATAATCTGGTTAGTCATATCAAAGTCCAACTGGGCCTCACTTTGGGTGGCACTGAGCATTCACAGCCAGAAACACTACAACTCACAACCATGTCATCAAGATGCAAAGCCGTTGTAGCACTGGCCTGAATTTGTTTAGAAGATGCGAAACTGAAAAGGGGGAAAAACCAGCACAGTCATCATCTGAGGTCACTGCTTTCTCCTAGCACCAGGATGGAGATGTTTTGCTGTAAAACACAATGCCAAAAAACTCCAGTGATGGAAGGAGCTGTGAAGCACTTTGTTTACTCTTGGAAAACGGCACTGAATGAATGCAGCAACCGCATTTTGCTGATTGCTTGGCAGCTTAATAAGGTTCCTATGGTGCACAATTAGGTCTGAGGCGTCTGCAACAAGAGGCCTCTATTCTCTGCAAAGGGCAAGATAACCCAGGCAAAGAAGGGTTTAAATTCAAGCTATGAATTCAATTTAATGGAATGGGGATAACGTTTTGATTAGTTCTTATTAGACTCTGAACAGTCTCAGACTTTCATTAAGATTACTGATTTTTTTCATTCGTTGCTCCATAACTGATCTGATACATGATGACATTCCACATACCAAGATGACATACCTTAGTAATTAGTTGGCCAAAATGTCTCCTGTTCAGGTTGATACAATTTAAGATATTTCTTTTTTGGAATATCTGTTAAGTAGAAGACTGGGTTGCACTGACAAAGATGAATTTAATTTAAGATTAGTTCTAATCAGTTTAGAAAAATTAGGTTTAAAATGAACGAATCCAGATTTAAAATTAAGCAGAGCTCTGTTGCACAATTAAAAACTAATCTCAGATCATATAATATAAACCAAAATTAAACAAGTTAAAAACTATGAAGATGCTTGCTTACCTGAATTAAAATGAACAAATAAATAAAAAATGAATTTGAGTGCTGTCGGTGTCTAAACATAAAAGAATGGAGAAAAACAAAAAAAATTTGGCAGCTCTGTAGTCAAATTGCATTATTTGATTGCTAGCTAAAAAGTTAACAACATTACACTGTATTCTAGCCAGCTAAAAGTAAAAAATACATACATTTGTTTGTTAGCTAGCTAAAAGGTTAACAAAAGGTTGCATTGTTTGCTAGCCTTAATTGAAATCTAGCTACAAAGTTTACAAAAAGTTACATTGTTAGCTAGTGAGCTAAAACATTAACAAATCATTGCATAGTTTTGTAGCTAGCTAAAAGTAAAAAATAAAGATGTTACATTGTTTTGTAGCTAGCTTAAATGTTCACAAAATGTTACATTGTAGAAGTGAACAAAATGTTGCATTATTTTCTACCAAGCTACAAAGTAAACAAAAATAAATAAAAATGTTACATTGTTTGCGAGCTAATTAAAAAGTTTGTTAGCCTAGTTAGCCTGATGGCAGAGAAGTTTAAATTTCTTTGAGGAAAACATGTTGGCTGAATTATTAACTGTGAGGGAAAGAAGAAACACATCATAAAACTTAATTGGGCTAAGTTTGTCTCTTAATTGAGGAACTTAATTCTTTTTCTCAATCCAGTTCAAAAGGCAGCTATTTTAAAAGTTATGCCTCCTCCAGTGTAAGTTTAAAGTTAACACTAAATCAGAGTTTTAACTGGACTTTAAAGTTTTGGGGAAGCTGAATTAAATTTAATCCAGCTTTTGCTAAGACATCCAAAACAACCATTATACTGTTACCATAGATCAGATGTAAACTGTTCCATGTTTTTCTAAAGGTGAGTTGGTGTATTTGTGGGTCACGACTTGTAAAATTTTGTATTGTGCAGTTTCTGTTGCTTTAAAAATAAAGTGACCTCATCAACTTTGTACTCGGGCCAGGACTCCAAATGAGAAGAAAAATACTGCCCTCCCTTATATGGAAAGAACCTTTTAAGAGTGGATACCCCGTGCCCTTACACTGTACTGCCTGTCAGTACACTGAACAATCACTTTCTCCCAAGAAACAAAGCACAGTTCCCTCTACATTCAACAGAAGCTTTAAAAAAAAAAACCCACGCATTTTATCAGACACAGGAGGTTAAGAGTATATGTCATGATCTTGGTATGTTTGCTTTTTGGACTTTTAACTACAACAGACTTGGCTCCCTGTCCGTCCTACGAGAAGGGTTTCGAGGTATGTTTAGAGTTATGCCTTCCAGATGAGGTGGACTAAAACCCCCAGATGTCCTGAGACTGAGGCATATGAAGCTACTTCACTGCAACAGGCAACAGTTAAATGCAGCATATTACAAGCATCTTATGTAACACATGAGAACACGTACTCTAAATTTGACAGCAAGTTTCATGGAAAATTTGAAACAACAACAGGCAGTAAAAGTACACTGGGGGGCATTTCCCCATATGACTAAAAAGCTGAAGACATTGTTTTGCTGTTTAAACCTCACTGTTGCTGCTCAGTATGTTGGCTCATGCTCAATAATTTTCACATATACTGTACAAGGCTTTGTTGGGGGAGTTTGTACACTGAAAAAATAAACTATCTATTTTAACTTTAAAAAGTTAGTGTCTGGGGATGCCAGAAACTTTTAATTGACTGAATTTGAAAAGACAAGTTGAGGTAACTTTTCTAGTGATTCGAAACAAATAAACTTTTCAAGCAAAACAGACTTGACATTAATTCAGTTTATGAAAACATGTTGAGTCAGCTTAAGATATTAAGTTGAACCAACTTGAACATTACAAACAAATTTGATGTCCTTTTACATTCAACTCTTCATTTCAAGTCAAAATATTTCATTTTTATATGTTCTGAAGTGTTTTGAAAATAACTACTGAAAACTTTAAGTTTAATTAACATAAATGAATAAAACTTGTATAATTATTAAGAAAAGATTAGTTAATTCCACCAAATTATATATGAGTTCTTTTACAGTGAACTTCATCGACACAATTAGATAAGGGTATATAATATAATCACTTATTTTATGCTTTTATTTTGAAATCAGCCACTCACTAAATGCCAGAATCAATTTTAAGTTATTTATTCTCTTAAAATCAACTAACCAGATGTTTATGAGCTAATTTGAGCCTCACTGAACGTGTATCAACTTGCTCAACTGCAAGAGACTATGTCATGCCAACAAATGTGGAAATAATATCTATGATCATACAAAAATAACAATAAAACTCACAAATGAGCTTCAATTGTTTGAAACGAGTTAAGCGTCTGTCATTAAAATGACCCATCGATGCTCTCGGAGTGCTTTCTGCTCGTGGAGCTTTGATGTCACAGGAATGCAGCTTAACAGAAACATTTACATGTCCGCTGCATGGAGGACAAATTGATGAAGGACGTGTGCAGCTTGAGTAGTTGCACATGCGCCGCTATACCATATATAGAGTGTCAGCAGCTCTTCAAAGTAAAGGCACCTGGCTTTACCTCTCTCAGTGCACATTTACATCACAGCTATCTGTAAGTCCAATGTTTTTATCTGAGCATTTTACATATTCGAGACAAAATGTATGTCTTTAAATATGACTGTGAGTTTATGAAAACCAACCTGCAATAAAACTTCTGAATGTAACCTAATCGGTTTGGACTTTATTTTATTATCCTTACACCTGGACCAGTGGTTCTTAACCTTTTCAAGTTGTGACCCCCCAGAATAATCAGGTTGGAGTTTACAACCCCCCCAACTCACATCCGTCTGCCAGTGGCTGTTCAGGATTTACTGTATAACACAAGAAACCTACCAGTTCTAACCAAATTATTTCAAAATACAGCCCGTGTTTCCCATGATCATGCCTGGACTAAGTTGTTAGTTTTCTACTTTATGTTAGAAAATGATCCTTTTTGTTCATGTCTGTGTCTGTTCAGAACACAATGGTTTATGTTGGTAATTGTCATTTTTGTGCTGGTGTGTAGTTTTAAGGTGGCTGTTGAATGTCATTAAAGGGCTAACACCACTAAAAAATGCTTCCTGGTTCTTGTTCTGTAGCTTATTTTATTTTATTTCATTCTCCACAACCATTTGGTGAAGCCCCAGAAATTGTTTTGTAACTGTCTCCGGGGTCCCGACCCCAGGTTGAGAACCACTGACCCAGACAAACAAAGTGTAAAGGTAAATTACTGTATTGAAGCACAACTTCAGTGCCATAGGCTCTGCAATATCTGGTTATATCATGCATAGAATTAATGTTACATGCATGATACACGTGTCCAGGAGATAAACTGTTGTACAGTGTGTAAAATGACTCTATATATAAAATTCAAGAAGCAAATAGGACTCAATAATGAATGAAGTACTGGTATCATCATAGGGCACCTACTGTTACCTATAAGGTTTATTACCACACTATCAGGCTAAACAAATGTAGGCAAAGTGGTTATAGCATAACCTCCAGTTTGCCTAACCTCCTTTCTGTCATTTATTTGCAGTGTTGGAAGAAGTACTCAGATATTAGACAGTAAAAGTAGCGATACAGCTGAATAAAAATACTCAGTACAGCATTGATAATCTCATTTGAGTAAAAGTACAACAGTTTAGGCTTCAAAAAACACCAGAAGTACCAAAAGTAAAAGAAATAATAAATATAATATGAAAGGAATATAATTAGTGATGCACCAATAAGCATCACCATGTTGCAGGTAAAGTAATTTATACAGTGATGAGAAGCTAAATCTATAACAATGCATCCATATATTAGTTGATTTCTTGTGGTATTAATAATCTGAACCTGCAAACTCATATAAATGGTGGATTAAAAAGTACATTGAGTGAATGTACTTAGTTACTTTCCATCACTGTTTTTTTTTAAATGTGCTTTTCAGCTGATATCTGAATGATCATATCTCACTGCTGACTTTCCTGACTTTTTGTTTGTTTGCATTGGTATTCCTGCATAACGCACATACCAGGTTGGTTACTGAACTGAATAATGCTTTGCTTTCGCGCTGAAGTCTTCGTGAGTGATAACAGATCACACTGCCCTCAGCTTCACACTCTCTCCTGGCCTTGACCATATAAGGGTCCCGAGGAATCTCGCACCAAAACACGGCCAACGCACACAAAAATGCAGCGAAGCGCACGTCCTCTCCGAATAAATTCTCTCCTACGACGGTTTGTTCAACAATCTTTTTTCCACTTAACTAATCAACAAAACACAATAAAAAGTGATACAAAAAGATATGGAATTTGTAATCCAAACTGAGGAATATATGGGGTCTCCACAATTTGTCTAATCAGTGACACAAATCTGGCATTATGTGGCATAATTCTGTTTGATCTGAAATGAACACCTTATTAAAAATTCTAACATCTAATACCAAGAAATACAGACAGATGAGTAGATAAATAAATACCTGGGAGACTAAGAAAGGTCTGTAGGTGTCCCCCTCGCCCTCTCGCAGGGTGAATCCCCAGGGCGCACCACCCCGCAGCGTCACGCAGATGTAATCCCCGGTGCCCATGCTGCGCACAGCTCCTCAGCCAAACCTCCACAGCGCACTCATCGAGCTGTCTGTCAGCCGGACCAGCAGCACTTTGCAGAAACCACCTCCACCACACCGCTGTATAATCCCCATCATCTGAGTTCTCCCCTGTCTGAGTCCAGCCCGCTCAACAAACGTCACGGCGCACAGACCCGCCTGCAGGCGTTGCATGCAACTGGTGGTTTGGCATGGTCAGCTCTGGGACTATTTTACGCTCTGTCTAACATCCCCGAGCTACAGCATCCTAATAAAGCTGGGAGAGGGGCTACACGACAGTATGAAAACTAAACATTCTCCAGCTTCGACAGAAAAGCCTAAACAAACACCCCAAAGGAAAAATCACAAACCATAATAGCTACAGTCTTCAGTTTCCTATTATAGATAAGGCAACTTGAGAATATTATTGCGTGTTAATGCAGAGGTAATTGGGAACACCTATTGTTTTTATTTCCATCCTGGTTTATTATCTCCATAATTTGATTGTTTTAGTTTTATTATAACTGGCCTATACTTTTCCTTCTGTGACATCACTTCACCAGGGCCGTAACTGATGTAACTGAGGTCTGGAAGCCAAATACAACCATGCAAGATTAAACCACCACCCTAATAAACTTAGTTGTTGTCCATCAAATAAATCTTATACATGTTTTCACATTTATTTATTCTGGAAGCATATTGGTGCTGTAACCGGAGGAACCAAGCGTTGTCTGTGTTGTGTTTTGATGAAGAAGCTGAGATCATATCTTTGGAGGCCGTTTATTTCTGACAGCTGACAGCAAAGAGGTAAACTTGTGACCGTATAACTGGAGCAAAAGGGAAGAGATAAAGCAGGGGACACAACTTTAAAGGAGTGAGACCCCGAAAGTGAATGTACAGTAGGGATACAGAAACTGAGTCTCAAAAGTTCTACATATTGACTGTGGAGGCCTAAACATCAGGTTATAACTATTTACACAACTTTTGTGTAATTACAATACTAAATATTACAAATATATATATTTGACTTTCTTACACATTTCACTGCCTCATCAGAGAAAGTAAAAATGCATCAATATCACGTTACAACGTTAAAAGGTAAATGTTGTAACAGATGGTTTTCAAGATATAAGTTGCAACATGATGAGTTAATGTTATAACATAAAAAGTGCCAGGTTATAGCATGATAACATGGATATAAAAAGATCTTTTTTGTCATAACTATTTATAAAGTGAAAGGTTTCACCTTACAACATGATAGCTTAAACATAAAATGTCATATCTTTATAATGTGATATTAGAAACATATGTTTTCATGTGATAACAATATATTATCACATTTTATTAGCTTT
Source organism: Lutjanus campechanus (assembly GCA_027495735.1). Lineage (NCBI taxonomy): Eukaryota > Metazoa > Chordata > Actinopteri > Lutjaniformes > Lutjanidae > Lutjanus > Lutjanus campechanus. The sequence goes on from JAJHUR010139489.1 coordinate 186,166, forward strand.
GCTAAACACCCGATTCTGATTGGTCAATTACAGCATTCTAAGGTCTGTTGTTTCTGTAAAGCAGACTGTTGCTGTGGACACAATAAGATCACTGCTAAATCACTAAAATCATTTTAACATTAATATTTTGTGTCAAATTATTGATTTATTTTTGGAACATAACCATTTAACAAGCAGGGTAATGTGCAGTGAGCAGGTCATTGCAAAATAAAGCCATAAAATCATCTTAAAGTTAATATTTTGGTCACAAATGTGTGCCAGTTTTTTGGGGGGTAAATAACCAAGTTGGATAATGTGCAGTGAGCAGGTCATTATTGTGAAATAAACCCCGTCAGGATGAATTATTTCACAATAATGAGCTGTACACTGTACATTATCCCTTGCATTACATAAAATACTTCATGTTATAACAGGATAAATGGTACATTTGTATAACAAGGAAAGTGTTTTGTTTTAACGTGTTCGTGTGTCCTAACATGAAAATATCATATTATAATGTTCAAGAACATCCTCAAACTTTTAAACCTTTCATATGATAACATTATATTATTATAACAATAAGTTGTCACATTATAACATAAAATGTTTCATGTTATAACAACACACATAGTATATTTTCATTACAAGATAAGTTTGTTGTTTTAATGTGGTACGTTTGTATGTCGTAATAACGTGAAAATGTCTTGTCATTATGTGAAAAAACATCTTAATCATAATCATCACAACAATATACTTTTCGCATTATTGATCCGTTCTTCTTTTTCAGACGAGGCAGCAATATTTATTAAACTGATCAATTAGACCTGTATGTCCTGTAACCTCCATTATCTCTCAAGTTGATCTGAAGCAGATTTGTGGATATTGAATGTCAAAAAATACTATGTAATTTGTGTGCAAAAAATATAAGTTCCTCCACACACACTCTGATGTGGCCGTATCCTGAGAGACTGAAAGCTGACATGCTCAGTGTAGAGATAGTGATGAAACACAAGTATTAAAGACTCAGGTCCACATCCCCTGTGCTGACGTGTATGGGTTCCCTCTATTTAACGCATGCGCACAGCTCCAGACACGACTACAGCTCTATCAACGCAGTCAAAAACACATCGGCCAAAGCCAGAAGTTCGACTGTTTACTCTTCAACATAAAAGCATAACGCAACATTGAAAAACAAATACCTGGGCGTGCAAGACATTAAAATTATTTCAAAAAGATTTTTAAAAGCCTGCTTTTATAAATGAGTATCGTGTTTGCGTGATTCATACCGCTGGAGAGCGTTCACGCTTGTATTAAGGATTTTATTTTGAAATTTATAACCGGAAGCTTTGTCTCCTTTTCACTCTAGCTACACTGGAGCTTCTCGCCGCGTAACCATCATAGCGACCGGTGCTGCTTTGGTGGAGTTTGACGTGGCACTCTGCTTTCACTGAGGACAGTATACATTGTAGAGGACTCTGCCCAATATTCAGGTAAATATCTCTGAGACAATATTTACACAAGGAGCCAATACAAATGTATCAGACAAGTCTTTATTTGACGGCATTTGGGTTTGAAATGTGTGCGTTTCTTGTTCAAAGGAAAACTTTGTAGTAATTTCCGCGTTGCTAGCAAGATGTTTTCTATCAATATGTGATCAAGACTGAAAGGAGGTGCTGTGCTGTCATGTTAATGCACTCTTTCGATGAGCTGTTAAGCTGTATGTTAATGCCAAAATGTTTTACTATTAAGAGGACAACGTGTGTGTTCGTTTAGCTGGATGTGAATTGAAGACGGACAGAGATGCTCAGATTTTTAGCCATCATAACGGTCTTTGACGTGGCAATTCTGGGAAGTGGCAGATACAGTTAACTATTGAAGTGAACAATTAACCACGGTTTTTTATTTGTATGTATTCGTCCTGTATGGGTAAAATGTGCTATATTTGTTTATTATGCAGTAGTAAAGCGCATCAATGAGGTCGTCAGAAAGCAGCTGTTATTTTTGTTGACCCAGTTGTGCCGAAGTTCAACTTCTTTAAAAGGTTTGACACCCCGAAAAAAGTCTACAGGCCCGCTGCTTTTACAGCACATCATTTACTGCAGATGACAGCAAAATTCAGCTCACTGACAGCCTGTTAGCCCAAAAGTATAGACAAGTGTAAAGGTGTTTTTAAATGGCCTTATTTACAGGCCTACGTGGGTATTTATACAACAGAATGTATGCAAATGTTTGGGGGAAATACTACATATTAGTTTGTCATTGAATTGTAGTTCTGACAACAAAACAGAAACTCATGTAGCCACTTGAAGATTATATTAGCAAGGATAGGCCTGCCTTATCTCTCAAGAAGCAATGTCAAAAGTCCATGTGTGTTGATTATTGCATGAGGTCAAATATCAGCTGTTGTTGTGGCTTTGTAAACATTCTCTATTTTAGAAATAAGCAGGCTAAATTTAAGAGTTACATTATTCGGGGTGGATGCCTAACTGTCCAAAAATGGTAGGTTTTCACCAGCCCCCTGAGGCAAATTGTGATTTGTGATGTTTGGGCTTCAATGATTAATTGATTGGCTGTCAACTTTTAAATTAATTTTGATAAACAATTTATTGGTGTGAGTAATTTTTTAAGAAAGAAAAGTCAATATTCTCGGATTCCTGCTTCTTAAACGTAAACATGTTTTCTTTACTCTTCTGTCACAATAAACTGAATGGCTTTGGGTTGTGCAAAAAAACAAGATATTTTAGGACCTCACCTTGGGCTTTAGGAAACACTGAAACATTTTTCACAATTTTCTGAAATTTTATGGACCAAACAATCAACTGATTAATCGTGAAAATAATAGACAGATTAAGCGATAATAAGATTAATCATGAGTTGCAGTCCCAGAAACAGAAAAGTACAGTATATGTATTAGAGTTGTCACAAAATCAGAATTCTAAACCTTGATACAATATTAATACAAAAAACAATACTGAACACTGTCTGATTTTGCTTCAAGTCAAAATTCAGGCAGGACAATACAGACTGAACTGAACTCAGTACTATAATTAATGGATATATCATCATTTTAAACATGTGGTATTAAAAAGTTTGGTTCCTTTAACAACCTTAACATGTGTCCATCATACCGACTTCTAAACATCGCTCTTTCAACTTAACAGGTTGTCGAGACACCTTCATCCTGGCATGAGAAGACAGTAACAGTCATCCCATCAACATGAGTCAACAGGGTTATGTTGCTGCACCCCCGTACTCCCAAGCCCAGCCAGGGATGGGGGGCTACCAAGGTGGATTTGGAGCTGGTCCTGCACAGCCCCTCTATGGGCACTATGGGGGACCACCTCAGGGCTTCACTGTTCCACCGACAGGTAAAGGACTTCTGCCCTTGTATTTGTTTCTCATATAACATGCTTGTTAGCCTCTCAGTTAACAAGTTCAGTCTTGCCACCACCAGCAGGATCAGCTCATTCATTCATCCACTGAAATTTATCATCTGTAGCAACAGTTGGTCTCTTTCCATAACAAGAATAGAACCTCACAAGCTTTCAGAGGTGAAGTTAGATGTTTTAGGCTGACATAAGTAGTTTCATGTTATTCATTATAGTTTATCTGTCATGGAGTGTGTCTAACCTTTAAATAACTCATGTGCTACACTACTGTGATAGTATGCATATTACGTACTAGTGGCGCAAGCCAACATACAGTGACTTTATTGGCTTAATTTACATGTCACAGCACACTGAAGCCAGTATGATTGAAGTGCAAATGCATTTTTGAAGTTCCTAGAATCTCAGTAGAACTACTGACATACTTTGGTTTGTGGATAAAAAGGTCAAGACAACATCAAAGAAACTGTAGGGCTTGCTATACAACACGTGAAGAACTGCTGCAACCACAGTAGACAGTGGACACAATGAGCAGCGCTGCAACCAGGTGTCTGTTTCGATCAAACATTTCAGGCAAAGAGGTCTGCTCAGGCAAGCTTCACCCTTAGCTGTGTATAGCATTCATTTATTTAGATGCTTTGGCAAGCTTTACTTTTTCTGAATATACTTTATCCAAAGTTTGGATCTAGAATGATGTGGTGAAAACTATACCTAAGTTTATATTGCTCACATGATGTCTGTTCCTCGCTGCAGCTGTGAATAAATCAACAGTTTCCTCCGGTGCCAGCATGCCTACGTCTCCAGTGTCCAGTCAGTACAGTTCAAATGTCCAGCAGAATGGTGCACACCCACAAAGGTAACTTACCTAAACAGCAACTGTGTTGGATAATGTCCATTTGAAATACACAACCAAAGATATGTCCAGATGATGAACTATAAAAGGCCACTATTATTTTTCTCAGCAAGATTACATGCAACTGATGTCTTCAGACCATGTTAGCAAAATTTCATACTACATACTACTACTGTTTGTTTTTTTTAACATCTATTCATTGAATTTTAAGCAAACACACACACACACACACACACACACACACACACACACACACACAAAGGAAAGAGAATGAACATAATCATACATTCAACTACACATCCATGTGATCCACACGTTCTTTCACAACACTACAAATCATTGTAGTTTGCCATCATGCTAAACACCTAAACGCCCTTTAAGAAAATCTTCAGGTATCAAGCACATCAGGAGACCACACTGAACCTCAGGCTGAATGTTTAAAAAGAAAAAACAAAACAAAACTAATTCTGATTATATAGACTGATTTTGCTATTCGATATGATTTGCAGTATTGTTGTCATTTAATTGAAAAACATATTAAAATGATTATGGTATGATTTTGTGGAATTTGTTTTCTTAAGTCTGTAGAATATGATGTGTAGGGCAGGGCATCTCTGCCGGCCTGTGGTTTGAAAATTGCAGTAGGCCGTATAACAATTTCAATAAAATTTTTGATTTGTTGTGTTGTTCAGCCATAACTGTACCTGTTGTATATGAATAACTGTTCTTATGTTCCTTAGATACCCTGCTCCACCAGCTGCTTCTGCTTCTTATGGACAACCTATACAGTCCTCATACAACAGCATGGCCTCTACAGCCACACTTCCAACCAGTCAGATGAGTGCTATGAGCCTGGGCAACTACGGTACGTTTATTTACTAATTTTTTCACACTTGTGACAGTTCATAGCAGCCGAATAATCTGTTTTATTGAATGTAGTACTGTAGAAGAAGGGATAATGTACTCACCAGGCTGTATTTTTTAATTGTGCAGCCCCAGGTCCCATGCAGAGCCCTCCTCCTCCAACAAGCTCTGTTGCCCAGCAGCCTTTCCCAGCATCTCCTCCTCCAACAATGGGCCCGCCACAGATGCCTCCAGGCCCACAGTCTCCCCAGATGCCACCCCAGATGTCTCCACCACAGTCACCCCCAGCAACCATGCCAATGGGAGGCCCACCGATGGCTGGCCAACAAATGGGGGGTCCTCCAATGGCAGGCCCTCCGATGGCAGGCCCTCCGATGGGAGGCCCTCCGATGGCGGGCCCTCCGATGGCAGGCCCTCCGATGGCGGGTATGGGTAGACCTTTCCCCGGGCCTCCTCCTCCAGGCCCCGGAGGTTTCCAGCAGCCTGGTCCCGGAGCTGCTGGTCCACCAGGATACCCGCAGCAACCAGGTAACTGTGACGCTGGGAACCAAAAAACAAACCTGTTGAGTCAAAATAAGTATTCTGAAAGGAATATTACAGCTTTTTTGATAGAAGTTCATATTAGTTGCTAGTATTGGTAGTGATACTGATATATGGTCATTAGCTCAGCATGTGGGTTCTGTGGTTGGAGGACTCTCCTGCTCGACAGACAGAAATGAAAGGGATAGTTCAGATTATTTGAAGTGGGGTTGTATGAGGTTACTTCTATTGCAGTGTATTAGCTGCAGTAGATGCCTTAAACTGATATTGTTTTTTTTTAAGTGGCTAAAATGCCCTCTGTTGCCGACCCTGCCCACAGCAGTTCATCGCTTGGCTTCCTACGCTGTACTCTTCTCTGCTTCTCCAAACTGGAGGCATATCGACCACTATGTAGTGGAACCATCCCTTTAACAACAGCAAATGGAGGCAGTAGACAAAAACATTTTAAACCACAACACAGGAAAAAAAGTTGAACTATTCAAAGGACAAAATCTTTTCATGTCCTGTGTCTTTGATGCTTCATTCTCCTCTGAGGCTCCTCTGCGTCACAGAACAGTTTTGTTTGTTGAATAGTTCTGTAACACAGGAGAGTCTGGCAGCAGAGGCACTCTTTATCCTTTTTATAACAGTGAAAACAGTATCTTCTCATTGTATTGAAGCACTTAGATAAGAACTTGCTGCACACAATTATGTACAAATAACAAACGAATATCATGTAATAATCAGTATGTCCTGTTTTAATGTACAGGTCAGTTTGGGGGACAAATGGCTGGGCCGCAGCCAGGCATGCCAGGGGCCTTCCCTGGAGCGGCAGCTGGACTGGCAGGACCACCTCAGAAGAAACTGGACCCTGACTCTATCCCCAGCACAGTGAGTAGACGACTAATCCTCCTGGGACTGCGTACCTTCACATACCAGCACACCACTTATGTCATTTCACATTTTCTGTCCTGAACAGAGGCAGCTTATTAAGTTTTAAAAAGGTGTCTGGTGAAGGCATGTACATCCTCTCTTGTCAGTGTTTTAAATGACTTAATGAATTATATGTTAAGTAATGCAAAAGAGATTAAGCAAACTAGGATATTTGTCCTCACACTTGGACATATATTCAAGCAAACGCTGCCACTATTAATGAAGCATCAACTTTTAAAAACAGGTTTACTCAGTTACAGATTTCACTGTAATACATAACTTGTCTGTTTTAGACCCAGGTGATTGATGACGACCAAGTAAGACACGGGGGACAGGTGTTCAGCACAAACATCAGGGGGCAGGTTCCACCTCTGGTCACCACTGACTTCTCAGTACAGGATCAAGGTAACTCAATATGTAACATTTAAACCTCTCTTCATGCACAAAATATTTTTACAGGTAATCTGTAGCATCTGGAGGTGTGAATCCATCATCCCCTGTTTTATTTATTTTATATATTTATGTTTTTGGAAAGAAGATTAAACTTTTTAGGCATTTTTTAACTTTTCTTGTATTTCATCAAGTTGAGTAAGTTTTATTTAATTTGTGGTATGCACTTGACTGTACATTACCCAAGTTATTACACTGTTACTCACTAAAAAAGACAATTGGTGCAAAATATTGACTTGTAATAATAAAGTGGTAACCTTCGTTTTGCTAATCGCAGGCAATGCCAGTCCCAGGTTCATGCGCTGCACCACTTACTCCCTGCCCTGCACTGCCGATCTGGCCAAACAGTGCCAAGTGCCCCTGGCTACCATCATCAAACCCTTTGCCAGTGTGCCAAAGGATGAGGTAAGTCATGGTTTTACGTATAATCTAAGGCCAGTTGCCTTATCTAAAATCAAAAGTTCAGTAATACATAATCACCTGATAAAATAAACCAAAAGACGTAGAAATACTGAACAGACTTGTAGCAGCTTGACTGTGAAGAAGCACATTGTCAGAGTCCAGTTCTTGCTGGGAATGATGAATGCTAATATACACCATCATTTCCTACAGATTGAGAATTTGTTCGTAGTGGTCGGCCTCATGTTAGGAAACATGACATACATCACTTGAGCGGGCTGTAATACAGCATTGTGTGCCGAGTTTTAATTATGTTTTTTCCTGCTCTGCATGTTTACACATTGCCGTACATATTTCCAATCAGTCTGCACTCTTCTCATTTCTTTGCAAACTCTTTAAAGGAAAGAAAATCATGCAATATAAAACATCTTCCTGGGTGGGCCTAAAATTCTAGATATGGGAAACATTGCATGCAAAAACATTCGTCCCACACCAAAGCATTTCTATTTCTATCCTTAGTCATCTAAAGAATGACTTATGAAACTTACAAGAGTACACGTGTTCTGCTTTTCTGGAACACCAAATAATTGCTTTTCCAACGGCTGTTGTTATTTTCTCCCATTTAAGTCTAACATTTAAAAAAAATTAAAGGTCAGGTCCATTGGTTTTTGTTTTGTTTTTTTAGGTGTTACATCATTTTGTACGTATGTTTAAAGCTGCAGTAGGCAATTTAAACATACACAGTGCAAAACATTCCTCCTCGCATCGCTCCGCTCATCTCATCCCACCAAATGATGCATGAAACACTGACATAGAACATCAAGGTTGTCAGGCACTGTAACTAACTAGCAAACGAACATCTATTAACTACTTGGCTAGTTATGTCTGACTCAGAGGCAAGACAGACACAAAGATGCCAAGACACGCTTGTACGAAATCACTGTGACTGGCTAGTTACGTGCTAACTAACCCTGATTGGCTGTTTTGATCCGGTCAGACTACGACCAGTTTATAAAAATAACTTAATACAAAATGGGTGGGAACTCACAGACACACATTTCTTTTTTTTTAAAGAAACCCTTCACATTTATAAAAAATAAACCCTTTCATTAAATATTGTTATTGACATGCAATGATCAAAATTTTGTTATTTCAACCAAAATTAGAATGATATAATATTGCCTGCTGTAGCTTTAAGCATCAAAATGCTTTTTTCCCCAATGTCCTTCTAAAATTGTTTTCCCATGTGACTTTACATTGGTTTGCTACATATAAACCCCCAAGGGAGGGGAACACCACTGCTTTTTGCAAACAGCTGAGGGGTTTTTCCTTTTAAAAAACCTGGCAAGGAACGCAGATTCGCCCTTTAGATCCAGCTGTTACAGCAGTTCTTAGGTTGTTCAGGCCTTCATTTAGAGACTGTTTTATGACCTTCTACTGATGTATGCACATGTAGGACATAGATGGGCACATTTGCTTTTATTTTAAAAAGATTATTAAGAAGTAAAATGCTGATTTCGGATAGTAGAACATGCAACCACCCAATCAGCTTCTTTTTTAATAGATGTCTCTGTGTACTACAAAAGTTAATTTGTCCTGTGAGTGACCTCCTGTTGGATCATATGTGATCCAAGAATCCTGCCTCAGATATTTCCCCCCTCCACTCGCCTTGTCCCAGGCACCAATTGGCCTTTTTAGGCAATGTTAGCTTTCTCTCATCCGACTTTAGGCTAATTAGCTAATGTCAGATCTGCTGGGACCACTGAAGAAGAAAGGAGGTTTACACAAAAGGAATTAAACTTGCACTTACAGGCTTGATTCCATCTAGTGCAACATGGTACATAATCACAATGCTGCTCTTTTTGGTTGCTATATGCATTGTTTTGTCACCCAAACGGTTTTATTCTCTGCACTGGGTAAACAGCACAAAGATAATGTAAACACTCTTTCTCTCCACCTTGAAGTCTCTAGTCTAAAAATAAACCTACTTGCTGCCTTGTCTGCATGTGTTTTATGGTACTTGGGTTCACTTAAGATTAATGTTGTGTCAAAATGTGCAGGGAGTCTTGTTCTGGATATGAAAGTGCGGTGTGTATTGTTTGGGTGCCATGGAATCAGTACAGTATGTGCAAGAGTATGGTCCAAGACAAGTACAGTAAATAATGCATCGCTGAAAATCTGGCAGACATTATAGAAAATGTAGGCACTTAAAAATCATTTGACGCAAAAAATAAATAAACCATCCATCCATTGTATATTAGATGAGCTTTTCTGTGCCCACTGAAGAATTTAGTTAGTTAATTTATTTAGCTGTAAGACTTTACAGCTTTCAAATAATCAATTTCCTTGAAAACTTGACCATAATGTCGTGTTGTGTGTGTCCTTGTGTAGACTCCTCTATATGTTGTGAATCATGGCGAGACAGGACCGATCCGCTGCAATCGATGCAAGGCCTACATGTGTCCCTACATGCAGTTCATCGATGGAGGGCGTCGCTTCCAGTGTGGTTTCTGCAACTGTGTCAATGAAGGTACAGCACAGTGCAAAAAAAAAAAAGATAGAAAAGATACATCATTCAACTTTTGAGCTCAAAAAGGAAATTAATTTAGTTAAAATAATAAAACAGATAAACTATGAATTAATTGAATACAGTTCTGTATTCAATCATATTTCTTTGTCTTTCTTTAGTGCCAGCCTTCTATTTCCAACATCTCGATCACATGGGCCGGAGAGTGGACTTCTACGAGAAACCTGAGCTGTCCCTGGGGTCCTACGAGTTTGCAGCCACCATGGAATACTGCAGGGTACAGAACAACTACTTAAGATCTGTCAACTGCTATTCAACACTATGGAAGTCTGTTTCTACTAATGTGATGAGTAATGAGTTAGTTAGTGTCTCAAAATAATGACTTAGTATCTATATCTATCTTATTTTGAGAAACATTCTTACTATAATGACTTACAAGATGTTTTTTTGCATCGCATTAGCAGAAATGACACATCATGCTGAGTGGGTGAAGCTGATGTTTAACGTTTATCTGTAGATAAAAGTGTCATAGAAAATTCTTCCCTTGAAATGAATGGTTGTCACAGACGCCTCTATTTTTCTGACGGACCTTTTGGCACCCTACACGATTCATCACAAGCCGATTATATCAAAACCGAATGCAGGACAGGAAGCGTTCAGCTCAGTTCTTTTACAAACACTTAAAAGACAGCGATGCCAATCAGCTGCAAGTCCCCGTGGAGGCTGAGGCCGTTGAGAAAATTAGAGGTCGGAGTAAGCTGGCAAAGCTGAGTCACTCCACTGGCCTACTTTTGCTGTGTTTATTAAGACTTATAAACAGCCTCTGCAGACCAGTTATTAAACAAAAGCCTGTAAGGTGAGTGTCTCTTCATGGATTGTAACTGTGGAAACATAACAATGTCTTACCATCAGTCCCCAATCACACACACTCAATTGCCCACCTTTCAGGAATAAGCCATAACTGTCATATAGTCTTCACAGCTACCCAGAGTTATAAGCAAGTACAAATAGAAACACATCTGGTGTTAGAGAATTAATAAGAGAAATGTAACTTGGAAGGCATAAAGGTGGATCACAGGCTCTGGGCCTCTGTTGATATGCTTTAATTAAAGGGGGCCTGTTAACTCATTTCTAGCTCTATATTTTTTATTTTGGGACTTTGCTTTGCATGATTCACAGCATAAAAACAACTTATTTATCTTATACTGGCTCTTAATGCAGCCCATCTGTTCATTCTCTGTCTGAAACAAGCTATTTTAGCTAGACTTTCCTGATGAACAGATATTTCCACTTCCACCGCTAACTGCATTAGCTAGTTAGCTCAGTTAGCCATGCAGCTAGCGGCCCTATCAGCTGGATCTGCTTGGACTGGGAGTTTGTAGCAGCAGAGGAGTCTTGTTTACACCTCTAGCAAAGGAGCTAGAGGTGTAAGTTTCTCAGGCCTATGGCGGTGTCACCCAGCGGTGAGAGTCAGCAAATAGGGCTGCTAAATGCACGGCTAACGAGTTAACGGCAGGTAAGTTACAGTTAGCAGCAGTTAGTGGTTACTTGTGCAACAAGTAAAGCAATCTGTCCATCAGGAAACTCGATACATAACAGAAAGTTCAGGCAGAACAGAAAATCCAGAAAATATTTTCTACATAATGTACGACCCAGATCAGAGTTTGGGTTGGAGGCGCTGCAAATCACTTCGGTACGAAGAAACAGACTGAGTAGTCGGATGGGTGCATCCCTGTGCCTCATGGGTGTGCTGTGCCTGGAGCAAATCAGTGACAAGTCGACTTTAACCGTCAAAATTAGAAAAAAATGTTGGAAACTTTACATTCAGAGCAGTGTGAAACCTGAGATTTTTACTCATTGGGATTACTTGTACATATGTTTACCTCATTATTTGAAAGTTTGGCCACGTTTACAATGAACATACAGCATCGTGATATATGACAGAAAATAAGGCAGAGCATAATAGACCCCCTTTAAGGCACTAAATTAGAGGATACAAGACTGAAAATAATAATAATTTGTTTGCTCATGACTAGTTTTGTTCAAGAGCTTAAGGAACATTTTTTTCTCATTTCCTTTTGAAATTGGGTATTTTATGCTTCATGCCTGTCGAGCCACGTTAGCCTGGAGAGATTTTAAAACAGCAGCTAACCCACTGCACTTGCTGCCTTCTTCTCACACAGAACAACAAGGCTCCCAACCCTCCTGCCTACATCTTTATGATTGACGTGTCCTACAACAACATAAAGAGCGGGCTGGTGAAACTGATATGTGACGAGCTGAAGACTCTGCTGGACAACCTGCCCAGGTACGCACAATGAATCAGAAAAACATGCACTCACACATTGCAGGTAGGAATATAATATGTAGAATCTAATGAGATGCTAAATTGCTGCTTAGGGTTCACATCCAACATATGCTTTGCCAAAAAAGGACTTCCCTCAACTCTTAAATGCCAAGCCAACTATTTGTTCTCATCAGCTGAATACTCTTGCATGAAGCTTTGCAGATGGTGGGTATCGGTTAGGGAGGGCGCCAAAGCTGCCAGAAATGGAAAGCATTATAGCGCAGGCTCTCGTCTCTGAAAGGCATCCAAAACAGAAACAAAACAAAAAGCTTTGTTCTCCAGACAACACCGGTTCTGTGGTGAGCATTGCTCCGGATACGAGAGGATGATGATGATGATGATGATGATACTTCAACCCTTCTTACTCCTAAAATAACTTTTCTTTTCCTCTCTCCACCTCATTAGTCCCAGCGGCAATATATCCATATTTGACTGCTGCCATGACATCATCCTGAAAACACTTAGGTGAAGTTAGTGTACTCCAGATAAGCCACAGAGTCCTCAGCTGTGTTTGAATCTTCACTTTTGTTTTACAGGCACTGGATTAAAGTATTTAGATTCCCTGCATTTTTATATAGTTCATGTAATTCTGCAGTATTTGTCGAAATGCATGTTTAATTCACTTGAGATAAAGCTAGAGCCCCGTTTAAGTAAATGCAGATGTAGACCTTTTTTTAAAAAAAATCTTCACTGGTATTTTTTAATCACTGTCTGGTATGAGAAAGAACAAAATAGACTCATCCACTCTGAATCTGTGACTAATGTTTACAGGGGAGCTGTGGGTTCATAGTGGACTGGTGGTTTAAGCCACGTTACATGTTCCTTAGTGTGTCTGTATGATTTAAGAAGAGAGACCTACATACTGCAGTAGGCGGTGTCAGTAAAGAATGCTTTTAAATGACTACGATGGTGAAAGGTTTTGATGTATGGTTTTGGTTCAAGCTACCTATCAGTTCCACACCCCGATTCAAAGTGTTCTGGTAAATGTCAGAGCGTTTTATGTCTTTATTTCTTCTAGTGGCACTTATCTACTACAGTCGAGAGGCATTTTTGCTGATGTTTTATTTAACAAGTCAGTAGTTTGTTGATACAAACTTTTCAGTAAAAGTATAAAGTATAAATAACTAAAACGAACACAGACATTTGTTACACTTTAAATTTCATGCTGAACCTGCAAAACATGCCAAAAAATAACAAGTTCTTTGTTTTAAATCAAGGAGTTCCTTCAAGGAAATTCATATTTTCTCTATAAGTAATACCAATTTATGTAGGTCTTTCCAGAAAACCTCCCATGAAATTATTATAAAAACACAGACATGTGAAACAAAGTGTTACCCTCTTTTTCTAACAGTCTAAATCAAGCAGCAAGTTGATTGTAATCCTGAGAAGAAAACAAGAGGAAAAAGAATAGCAGGCATGACTCACAGTAAAAATGGGTTAAGTTGTTTTCTTCACCAGACATTTACTTGGATTTTGTAAACTTGCAGCAGCTAATTCCCTCCTCTCCCTTTGGATCGCCACTCAGGACGTTCACTTAAACATGGATAAACAAGTCCATCTTGGATGTTAGTCCACTCCTTGATAAATGTTTACACGTGGTAATTTGACATGGCTGGGAAATGGCCTATTTCTTTGGTGAAATGGTACTTGAGAGGGATGGCCATCCCAAAGATAAACCAGATTTTCCCCTTGTGTTGTCTCTTGTGCTAGAAAAGTGCCAGTTTCATTATGTCTTCCAAATAACAGGTTCTATGCTTTACAATTTTTTAGAACAAGGTCGTTATGGGGGAGATATAAATGGTCCCGGAAACAGAAAGATTTCAGCACTGACCACAGGATGACAGTTAATCCAAGATCAGATCAGGGTGGAGGGAGGGGGTTGAGAGCCTGCCTATTCTAAGTGACTTCCTTAAAAACAATGGAGCGCAAAGACTCGTCATCATGCATCAACTGTCAGCACAAAGGCAGCAAAGCACCTGTAGAGATTTAACCAATCAGTCACAGTACATTGTGAGCCCAGACCATCAGCCTGTGACGTGCTGTGTGGATAAAGCCGAAACGCAGTTGCCAGTTTGAATTCAATTCAGTTTAACTTTATTTAGACACATAGGTCCATAACAATAAAACAATAAAATACGACTCCCACAGTAGTGTGTTCCAGACACAAAATATGCGACGCCAAACGAAAATGGCAGAAGGAAATGAGCATGAGATGTTGAGGGACTCTTAAAATTCTAGTGTGTAAGATTTATGGGGATTTATTGGCAGAATGTAGAAGAAATGGAAGATAATATTTGTAAGTTTTGTGGCAACCGGAGGTTCTCCTACATGCTTAGGACAGGAGGGTGAGGAGAGTTGGTTGCAATCAGTAAACTCACTCACTTGTTTACATGTTGTTTCTATTGTCAATAAAGATGAAAAAAAATACTATATTATATATTTGTAATAAAATATTTTGCACATGAGCGAGGTTGAAGGTGCACAAGAGAGGGAACAAAACACCACGCATGAGACACAGAGTTATTATTGTATGCAAGGAAGGTTGAAGAACTGAATCGTGGAACAGCTGAACTTTAGCCATGATGAAGTGCTTCTGTTTACTTGTTCTAATTCTAGCTGTTTCACAAGTCTAGTGTAATGTTTTGCAGCAAGATTTCACTGAAATCTGTGTGATGTTTGCTGAAGAGAGTGTGTGATGATCTTGAGCACAGCCATTGCCTCTTGCAGAAGCACATTGCATTTTATTTTACCAAAAAATAATCCTCTCAGTGGATCTTTGTTTTTTTTTTCTGCTCATGCATCTTTCTCACCTTTTTACCCCACAACCACTTTTCATGCCTGTAAAGGTGACAGCAAGCACTAACGCATCTTTGGCATTTTGGACAAAGTGGATTTAACAAACTGCAGACATGCAGCCATTTAACCAGACTTACTAGAAACATCCTGGAATTCACTGTTGCTTGTTGTCTCTTCCCTCACCAGAGAGGATGGTGCGGAGAGCTCTGCCATCAAGGTCGGCTTCGTCACCTACAACAAGATCCTCCACTTCTACAACGTGAAGAGCGCTCTGGCCCAGCCACAGATGATGGTGGTTTCAGACACGGCCGAGATGTTTGTCCCGCTGCTCGACGGCTTCCTCGTCAACTACCAGGAATCGAGGGCCGTTATCTACAAGTAAGATACAACTTTTTATTAATTTGTGGGAGAAATGTTTATCTTGGATGCTCCATTCACGAGAGGGGCATGTTGTTTTTAGTTACGCATGTTGTGTTGAATTTAATCCAGCTAAACAAAAGAAATGTTTATTTTTATATCAGTGGACAGGGAACTTTTTAATATGTTATGGAGGTCAACTTGGTTTCATTTAAATATTTCAAAAACAATCTTTTTGAGGTAAAAACAAAACTTCAGGACTGGACTGAAATGCTGACTCAGTACTCTTTTACTTAAAGCGACCGAGCCGTAATCCTGTCCCTCTCCTCTCCAGCCTCCTGGACCAGATCCCTGATATGTTTGCAGACACCAACGAGAGCGAAACGGTCTTTGCCCCTGTCATCCAGGCCGGCGTGGAGGCTTTCAAGGTTAGCCACTGTGTGACATCTGTCAACATGAAGCGGGAGATTAGGGACCTTCTTCAACCTTTCCGAATCATGGTGGCTACTATAAGTTTGGGTGTACACTATTGAGACGTCATTAGCACAACTGGAAGTCACATTTGATTAGCAGCAGTGTTTCTCAATCTAAGTGCTGGTAAATGCTTTTGACATTTTTACCGGTATACTCATAGATTCCAATAAAATGTAATGCAGCCAAAAGACATAACGGTGTGTTTTCTAAAGAAAAATCTATCTAAATCTAAACTAAACAACAAAAAATACGCCCACTGCCACAAGATTGTTTCAGTTTGTCAAAATATTTCTGATGTATCGCTGAACTTGTTCAACTTATCAACTTTCTTTTTTTCGCTTCCTGATATGTTTGTGTTTACTTTAAAGTCCAACAAACTTTCCCAGTGATGTGAGGTCAGTCTTTTGGCGCAGGGGAAAGGAAAAGTTCACACACTGCTTTTAATTGGAAGCAGTTGTGACATTACACAACAGCAAAGAGTCTGAGACTTATTTATTTGCTCATGCCTGTTCATGTTCATATTTTCATTTTGGGTATTGCTTACATCTTTCACTTTTCTTTATCAGTTTATGTTGCTACACAGGGGAGTACTCTGTAAATAAAGTGTTGTATTATTATTCTTATTATTATCAGAAGAATTGGATCCTCCACAGGAGAGGGAATTTGCACCTTGTGACCTTGTGATTTCATTGTAAAGCTATAAACAACATGTCAGGAAGGAGCACGCCACACACCTCACTGTGATCTTTTCTTTTTCAGAGAGTTTTCTTTCTCTCTCACTTTCTCCTCGTTCTCTCCCCTCCAGGCTGCAGAGTGCAGTGGAAAGCTCTTCATCTTCCACTCCTCCATGCCCACTGCCGAGGCTCCTGGCAAACTGAAGAACAGGGATGACAAAAAGCTGGTCAACACTGAGAAAGAGAAAGTGAGAGGCTTTTTGTGTTGATTAAATTCATATTGTACATCTTATTCTCTACAGACAGCCTGCTGACAGTTGCAGATTAAGTAAAAGCTTAATGCATCCATCCTTGTATTTTTTCTCCCATAGACCCTGTTCCAGCCTCAGAAAGGAGTGTACGAGCAGCTGTCTAAGGAGTGTGTGGCGCAGGGCTGCTGTGTGGATCTCTTCCTCTTTCCCAGCCAGTACGTCGACTTGGCAACCATGGCTGATGTGCCCTCGCACACTGGAGGCTCCGTCTACAAGTACAACAACTTCCAGGTAGAGCATTCGGCAGGCTCACTTGTTTACAGGCCTCACAGTGCGCTCACAAGCAGAAACATAAAGGATAGGGACAATATGGCAGTTTTTATTTCTTGTTATTACACTGAGAAGTCATAATTTAACGCAGGCAAAGGCATTTGCAGCCTAATAAAAGCTGGTTGTATCCACATAATGACTTTGGCGCAGTACCCACAGTCTATTATAGACCTGTCCCATAGGAATGGTGCAACAAGCATGGGAAATTGTTCCAAACTGTACAAACACACCACATACTGAGACAGTACAATGCAATTTAACACACATGACCTAAACCTACACTGAAGTACTTTATAAATAACAGCACAGTGTAGGCATTAGACACATAACAGTATCTGTCACCAAGAGCTGCAGCGTTTTATCACTCCATAAAACTAAATCATCTCATTTAGTGTTCATTTATGTTTTACATTCGCCCAAATTGACTTTTCAGTCAATCATCTCTCTTGGTATTTGACTAAATTACTGGTGTTAAGGTACATTTATGAGCCCCCATTCTGCTTGTTGTTGGCATGAGATCAAGCTGTGACAACGCTGCCATCTGCTGGTTAAATCCTCTGCACTTACAATATTTGCTGCTGAACTGAGCGTGCTCAATGTTGTCAGGTGGAGACAGACGGGGAGCATTTCCTGAGAGACCTGAAGAAAGGCGTGCAGAAGAGCATCGGATTTGATGCCATCATGCGTGTTCGCACCAGTACAGGTGAGGAATAGTTCAATACTTAACAAAAGATTACCCAAGATTCTGTCTTTATTCCTTTTTTTTAAATGTAAAGCACTTTGACCTGCATGTTTTGTATGAAATGTGATATATAAATAAGGTTTATTACTATTATTATCACTACCCATATACTACAAGGAGATACCTCTCAGTAACTTACATGTTTGTGTCTGTCTGTCCTCAGGCTTCAGAGCCACAGACTTCTTTGGTGCCATCCACATGAACAACACCACAGATATCGAGATGGCAGCTGTGGACTGTGACAACGCTGTAACCGTAGAGCTGAAGCACGATGACACGCTCAGTGAGGAGACTGGGGCTCTCCTGCAGGTCTGTGTCTTTCAGAAATGTGCCTGAAGGTGTGCTGATGATAACTATAATGATGGACCAACTATCAAAACTAATCTAAAATCTAAAACTAGGTCTGAAAACACATTTTAGTTAATGGAAATAAAAATATAAATTAGACTCTAGACAAAGTGAAAATAAACTGATTTGAACAAAAATGAATAAATAAATAAATGAATAAATAAAATCTAATAAAAATACAAAACTATAATATCTCTGGTAAACTGTGCGTCCATGCACATGGTACATTGCTCCCGCTGTTTCAGCAGCTCAGGAAAATGCTGTACGTTGCACCGAGAAACCAAAAGAAAACCTGTATTTTGAAAACAAATTTTAGTCATACTTATGAGTCATATGAGTCAACATCAATTTGATTATCATCATCTGGCTATCATCAAAGGGGACATTAGTAAAGACCAAGCGAACTTCAGAGACCTCATCAGCACCAAAGACAGTTTAGCAGTATGTCTCAGGTAAAATGACATTTTTTAATGTCTAATCTGCAGCCTAATATTATGTTATACAGGCTGCCAGTGTTTCTATCATTCGGCAGTTTGCTTTATTAGTGATCCCAAAGATATAGTGTTGGTTCTGTTGTTGTGGATATTTATAGTTACTGTTATAGTACTTGGCGTGGACAGCTCTTTATTCAGGTTTTTTGTTGTTGTTGTCTGGAGTAAAATACACAAGGGTTGGTTCTAACTTGTGTTTGCACTCTATTTCCCAGTGTGCCTTGCTGTACACCACCATCAGCGGGCAGCGACGTCTCCGCATCCACAACCTCAGTCTGAACTGCAGCTCACAGTTGTCGGAGCTGTACAAGAGCTGCGAGACCGACTCCCTCATCAACTTCTTTGCCAAATCAGGTGACTGTTTTAAGATATTCACTTACAACTTCACTTTAGTACACATTGCTACAATCAAGTCAAATGCAGAAAAGATGTATTTTTTCCTCCCCTGGATGTATGAACAGTCCCAGGGAGTCATTCCTCAGAGTCAGCTCTCTTTATTTGGGACTGTAATGTGGTGCAGACGCAGCCTGCTGATGTACTGCAGCATCATCCTGACCTTTGCTGAATTTATCCCATGCATCACTTGATCATCAACTAATGCTCACTGACTTATGAGTAAAAGAAGAAGGAGTTGTGAAAATAGGGACCACATGTTTCACATAAAACACAGATGAGCCTTTCTGTAATCTGCGCACAGTGAGCCTTAAAGTACAGCTGTAAGACTGACCTTCACTTGCCTTCTTTCATTGCCTCTGCTCCTCTTCAGCTCCTCTTTCTCCCCCCTGTCTGGTGTTTCTCATCGTCCATCCTTTGTGTTTTACTCCCCTACTTATCCTCAGCTGCCAGTTAGGCCCCTCTGCTCCTCTCCTCCCCCTCTCCTGTCTTTTAACAACCTTTTCTCATGCCCACTCAGCTTACCGTGCCATATTGAACCAGCCTCTAAAGAATGTGAGGGAGATCCTGGTCAACCAGACGGCCCACATGTTGGCCTGCTACAGGAAGAACTGTGCCAGCCCCTCCGCTGCCAGCCAGGTCAGTGCAGGACAACACCTGTAATGAAATAAGCTGATTTTAAGCTTTGATTTTAAGAATCAAAGAACCTCTTTAATGCAACAAAACATTTTTTTGTGCCATCTCATCAATAACCAACATTTCTATGTCTGTATCCACATGTAGCTGATCCTGCCTGATGCCATGAAGGTGTTTCCAGTTTACATGAACAGCCTCATGAAAACGGCTCCCCTGATTGGCAGCACAGACTTCTCAACAGACGACAGAGCCCATCAAAGGCTGTCGGTCATGGCCATGGGGGTGGAGGACACACAGCTGTTGCTCTACCCACGCCTCATCCCGCTGGTAGGCGACAAACTCACACACACAGTAAACAGCAGGGGTGGAACGGTATACAAAATTCAAGAGATTATTTTGACGGTTTGGGTCACAGGGCGTGCTGTTAGAGGAAGTCGCATACCAATCCAGTCTGTACCGAATGGCTTTGGGGCGAATAAAGTCCTGCCCGCTTCCCCTCTGTCCTCCAACAACATTTGAGCAAACTTGGCACCTCTCACAACTCTCTCTTTTCCTCTTTTCCGATTTATTCATATTAATTTAGCTAATGTTTGCTGAAGTTGGCAAAACACTAGCTAACGATTGGCCGGCTAGTTAGCAAGTGTTATCTGTTAGCAAAATGCTAGCTAACCAGCTAGCTAATGATTGATGTGGATAGCTAGCATTTTGCAAACATTTGCTAACTTAAAGCTACAATATCTAACATTTCCACATTAAAATGCAGAATCCCATGATCCCACACCACTTTGCAACATCATAAAACTACGTCTTTTGTTATTGTTTTAATGTGGGACAGACCTCTAGCGGCAGAGTTTACATATTGTGGGTTTAAAATTAAACTATATATACACACGTGGCTTTTACAGGTCCCCCAGCATAATCTACAAACTGTCTTCAAAATTTGGTTTTCTTAGACGAGCCTAGCACATAGCACCAGTAAGCACAAGCGACAAAAAAGGAGAAAGTTGGCCGAGGTAATTGCCCGAGTGTTACTGGTGGACAGAGTGAAAAGGAGCAGAACTTAGGAAGAGTCATTTACACTGTTGAGATAAATCTACTCATAGTCACAGAAGCATTTTGAGTCTTTGGGCCGTTTTCAAAGTCAGGATGCATCTTGACTAACTAATATTTAGAACATTTGGCATATTTAAGAGAATGTGTGTATTTGCCTTGTGCATGTAAAATTTCCTCAGAAAGTCTTAAATGACTGAAAGCGATTTGTGAACTCTCATATCTCAGTGGGAAATGTCAGACAATGTTGTAATCTACTAAATGTGTTTCTGTTTTTCAGCACCACATTGACATGAGCAGCGAGGCTCTGCCCGCTCCAGTGCGCTGTTCGGAGGAGCGTCTGACGGACTCTGGCGTGTTCCTGCTGGAGAATGGCCACTCCATGTTCCTGTGGCTGGGCCAAGGGAGCTCGCCAGACTTCATCCAGAGCATCTTTAACCTGCCCTCGCTCGCCCACCTGCAAGGACACATGGTCAGAATAACAGCCCCTCAACCTCACCACAATTCACACACCAAACGAAACAGAATCTGTTTTCAGAGACGAGACAGTTTGATACCTCTGTGGTGCCGGGAGGCATTACAGCATGGTCAGAGAATGTCTGGGTGTTTAGTTAGGCAATAGGCCTCGGGATTACAAGTCCACTTTTGAGAAATAGACATGTCATAACTCAGCAGAGATTGAATTTGTAATAAAATCTCACATCTGATCATGATTTGATCCGATGTGAATCATTTAGTACATCCAAACAGCAGATCAGTTGAACCTGGAAAATCAGCTGAACTGATTGAGTCAGCAGTATTGTAATTAAACACATAAACCGCACTCTAAGTTCAAACATTTCATTTCAAGGCAGAGCTCAAACATTTCAATATGTGGTACTGCTACATTAGAGAGGGAAGAAGAGCAGAAATGTGTCAGAGTAGACAGACAGCAGTCTGTATCAGTATTTGAAGTTAATTTAACAACTTCATTTTATATTAATTTTAAGTGATCTCAGCAAAGCTGTTTGTTTCCCCTCCTGAAATCAATACATGATGTATCTGTGTTTTTACACCTCTAAGTACAATACATGTTGAACTGGTACCAGTGACTTATTAATGCTTATTTTAGACTTAACCAACCCTCTAATTGTGTTCTTCAGTGTGCCCTGCCTGAACTGGACAACCCGTTGTCAAAGAAGGTCCGATCCATCATCAGTGGGCTGCTTGAAAAGAGGCCGAACTCTATGAAGGTAAGTTATAAAGAGCAGCAACAGGGTGGTCTTAGAAGACCTCAAATTCTGTTTGGGAAGGTCTTAAACAATTATTCTGAATTTTACTTCAAGCGCAAGATGCTTGTACATTTAATCTTGGGCAAAAGAAGCTGAATTCAAATGCCTCTGTTATTCCGTTACAGTCTTTTAGGTTTTTGCTATTCATGTTAACTTTGTCCATAATTTATACCCCGTCTTCAGTAGTTCTGTTTAGCCGTTAATCTCTGGAATTTCACAGCAAGTCTCATTCATGTCTTTGTATTCATCAGCTTGGACTTTGCTCGCACAGAATGTAAATACGAGGAATTATATCGGCTAAATAATGTGTAGGAAACATTGCCAGGTAAATAATTGTCCAGCTTCGCCAATATTTGGACAAAAGACGAGCTGTAAAAAGTGGGGCCAATACCATTCCAATCTGTACGATGAGGTTCATTATGAAAACAGACTTAGCGAACTGCTAAGCAGCATTTAATGATCTCTGCCTCCCTCTAGTGGGGCTAATAAGTAACTACATGTCTCCACAGGTGCTACAACAGCCTCACTTAATATTTTTTTTACTGTCATGTTGCTCCATAAACCAGCTAATCAAAGTTCAAATCAAGACTGTACAGGGTTCTTACAGGTGCTGGACATTCTTGAGAATGTTTTGGGCTAAAATGTTTTCTTGAAACAAACTTTTTTGATGTAATAGACCTTTTCTTTTTTTTAGGGCAGCCATTCATATAGCAGGGTTCCATTCCATTTAATGTAGCTGTGCCTTTTCAATTTCAGTTTCAGGCAACATGCACCCTGGTTGTCGAATCATTTGGCAGCACCCTGACTCTGTTTGACCTAAATGAAACAGGAACTTAATTAGTATCATTGGTAACACCTGTGTTTATCCGACTATTTCATGTCAAAGTTCCTGCTGTGAAAAAGGTCTTTTGAACTCGTGATACATTTCATTAGCGTGGGTCAATTGCAGAGGATAAAATATTTACAATAGCTAATAGCTAATCCTCTCTAAATCCATAGAGGACCTTCCTTCAAATTAAGCAAAAATACATACAAAGACAAGCTAATTAGAGACGTTTATATAAATGTGGAACATGTAAAATCTGAACAGTCATTAGTCACATGTCAATGTATCAATGGCAAGTTGACCTGCATTTGGACTTGAAACATCACATTTTCTTACTTCTTCCCCTCTCAGCTCCAGATCGTGAGGCAGAAGGACAAACCAGAGATGTTGTTCCGTCAGTTCCTGGTGGAGGATAAAGGCCTGCACGGCGGAGCTTCCTACATGGACTTCCTTTGCTACGTTCACCGAGAGATCAGGCAGCTGCTCACTTAATAACGCTGACGCACGACCTCAGTGTCCCGCCTTCTTCCTGACTGACCTGGGAGAGACACGGCATCTAACGGACCACGCACAACTCTCACAGGGTCGGTCTCACTCGGCTACACAGAAAGAAACTTTTTTTCTTTTTTTTTTAAAGAGTTTTACAGAGACAGAGGAAGAAACCAGGGACCAGGGAGAGCCTTTTGAGATTTAACCTCAAGAGTCCAACGCTGCCTTTTCAACACGCTTTAGTACACAACACAGTATGATCTTCAAATAACCACTTGTCACATGAGGAACTTCACACCCAGCGTTTCCCACACAGATACTCGTGTGATGAACTCTGGAGACTGGAAAGACATCACTGCTTCAGGCTGGAGTGCTTTTTGGCATAAAGCAATACAGCATTTATCTCCATTGTGCAGCCGGGCGGGTAAAACATTATCTCATTTTACTTTGTAGATTTAGCATCAAGACAAGGGGTTATTTGTCGGCAGTACTGTAGATGATCACTTTGAAACTCAATAAAGTTTGCCAGTCTTTGTTATACATGACTGAATATGTAAGGAGTCTCAGTAACTCATTTTAAAATCTTTTTTAAAAAAGCCTATAGAAATTTTACAGTATTTAAACGACATATAGGTTTCTACATTTTATCCCACTTTTTCTGTCCTTGTGGAAAATGTACTAAAATAAACATTTCGTAGTGTACTCGCAGCAACAGGTACGTCATAATTTCGCAGAAACGATGCTGAAATAAAAGCCAGAACTGAGAATTATTCCTGTCATTACACCACGGGTGATTCAAAGCATTCCTTTCACACATGCCCCGAGCACTAAAAAAAAAAAAAAAAATCAGATTCTTTGACCATTTATAGCCGAGACTTGATCTTCACAGCGTACAGTGACGCAGAAAACGTTTTGTTTTGGTGTTCTGGGGTTACAATGAAATGAACACAGCTGTTGCTCCGCACAGAATACGGACCAACTCATGCGTCCTGATGAAAAATTACCATTTTTCTGCTCGGCAGCAGCCAGAATTAGAACTAAAAATGGAGGCTTAGGGGAGACTTATTTAAATTTGAAGGTTTAGGGACCAAATATGAAGCTCTTCTCTAAAACAATCCAACAATGGAAGAAGTTATGATCATTTTTTTTTGTTTTTGTTTGTTTGTTTTGTTTCTTGGAGTGATTCATTTTGACAAATCAAACTTGTGCTGAAAGTGTCAGAACAATTGTAAAAATGATCAGTTACTATTTCAGACTTTTAGTGTGAAAGAATCTCACTGTCCAGCCCCAGTTCAGTCAGATTTCCTTTCTCTAATAACCATAATCTGAAAACATGTCTGTAATGATGATGGGTAATATTTCAGTCTGCAGTAATGTCATCTTACTGTATTGCATTGCTTGTTTTTAGAGGTAAAAGCTTCTGTGTAATTCACATACTATACGTACTGTACTATTGTGTATGTGTGGCCTACAGCAAGTCTTTTTGTACATGAAATACACAACTTATGTTTTCAAAATATTACCATCTGCCTTAAGTTGATATAATATTGTTTAAAGTATGTCAAAATATATATGTGCTCGAGGTTTATGGCTGATTTCAATCTTTTTGGTTTGTATGCAAACTTATCTCAGGTAATTTGAGTACCTTACTATTTTAAGTTGGAAGAAGCAATTTAACTGGAAAGACGGACGTTTTTTTTTTTTTTGTTTGTTTTTTGGAGCAGACTTATGGAGATTCATGGGCTTGGTGCGTCATGCGTATTTTATTCCAAACCCTCAACAAATTTTGTCTGAATTAAATTCTTGACTTAACTGTTGTTGCTCTCTTTTTTTTTATAGCCTTGACAGCTACATGTAGTTCACAAGTACAGAAAAATAAATCAAAGTTAAATAAGTTATCATTAAACATGAACGTGTTTGTCGTGATCTTAAATCCAGTCCAGGTGGCAAAAGTATTTTTGTCCCAGCCTGTGTTATCCTCTTACCACCACAAGGGGGGGCCAGATGACTCCTTACAGATGGAGACGGTTCTTATGACTGCAGAGGTGAACAGAAACTGAAATAATGTATATATACTAAATTTATAATTGGTTTGTTTCTGCTGATATTTAGACAAAACTCATCATGAAGCATCACATCACATTTTTCACAGCAGCAACACTGACTTGAAACCGTAGTTTAAATGCAGGTGTTACAAATGATGCTAATGAAGGTCTAATTAAGAGTCAGGCTGCTGCTATTGTGCATGTCAGCTCACTAAATGTTACCTTAATTGGTGTCATTGGTAACACCTGTGTTTACCATGTTATTTTATATGACTGTGTCTGCTGTGATTTACTGTTGTGATTTTAATAGAACATCCTCTCCAAAATTACAATCTTACAATGAGAAAATCTGTAATGTGGGACGTGTTAAATGAGAAGACTCTCTGTCCTTCAGAGAATCAAATGTTTTCATATAAGTATTTATATTAAAAAAAAAAACTTTCAGAGCACATTAGTTAAGTGATCAACCAGCTGCAAAACCTTTTTAATTTACTCAACTGAGGGTTAATTTATTGTGTCAATTCAGGTTAAGAATTATCAGAAGTTTGTCTAACAAACTACTATTCAGATTTACACATGGACTTAAGTTTACTGAAATTGCTATCTTACATTTGTCACACTTTTCTAACAAACATCTGGTCGATTCAAATCCACAATGTTCTGTAATTGTGGGGAAACACACAAGTTTGGATATTTTTATGCAGTGCTGTTGACATTTTCAATCTATCATTTTATCAAATGTAAGAATTTAAATGTCTGCTATATTTTGAAATATTAGTGGCAAACATAAATATGACTTATAAGTCACATATATTTTTCCATATAGTATATACTTTGCATATTCCTTTGAGACATACATTGACTTAAAATAAGAACATCAAATATAAGTTTGTGTGTGTGTTCATGCATAGATCTGAATTCTACTGTCAAGTTGGACAAACTTAAGAAATCACCAAATCAACAAATGAGCTCTTAGTTGAGTAAACTCAAAGGATTTGCAGCAGGTTGCTTTAAGTTTAATTGACCTTTCTTCTTACACTTAAGTAATATTTACCAAATATAGAATCTGAAGAATTATTCTGTTTTCCCAAAATGTCATTATTATAATAAACTGAAGTGCTTTTGATGACCATAAGAAAACATGTTGTATTTTACAGCCTTTAATGTGTATTTAAGCCATTTAACACAAATTTGGAAGTTTGAGGTGCGTAGTTTATTTTTTCACTTTTGTCAGAGATAACTGACGTCAGAGCTTTGAATATTATTTACAGAGGAAATGTAGAAATACTTATTACATTATTTTCAGAAAGTAAGTTTATACATCTACTGGGATAAACTGTGGATATGTTTGTTTTGAAGTTGGTGATGCAAAAAAAAAAAAAATCCCTGTCTTTTCATCAGTTACTTTTCATATTTCATATCATATTTCTGAGCTGTCAACAACACACAAATAGAACATTTTACAAACAGTAAGGCACACAAACACAAATCGGAAACAGAAATGCCAAGTTTGATGTTTTTCTTGATGGAAATATACATATTATCTCCAATATCACAAAAACAACAAAAACAAAACAAGATTACTACTACGGAAAATGTGCCGTTATGATGCGTTACTAAATGGATGAATGAGCAACATGCCTCGATGAGGATGAGAATGTTGTTTGTGTAGTGACACACTGATTTAAAAACATGTTCAACTGTCAAAGGCTGCAAATTTTCACCCAAAAAAAAAATCAGCTACTTGTCAAGTATACAGCTGGTTTGATGGATGATTTCTCACTGTAAAAAAAATAAAAAAAATGTTGAAACAACTCAAAATTTCAAAGCAACCTACTGCAACCGATTTGAGTTTTGAGCCCGACACAAACTCTTAAGGTTTGAAATAAACTTTCAGTTGAGATAATTTACTTTTCTTCTTCACATAAACTTCAATCTTTGAGTTTTAGAAGCTCAAAAAAATTATTTCATTTATCATTATTTGGGTGCCAGAAAATGAAATGATTTTAATTGAAAATATTAAAATATTAACCATCATTCACTTAAACTTGAATGAGTTTATTCAAATACATTTTTGAGGGTTGTTTATCTAAAGAAGAAGCAAATTATCTCAACTAAAAATTAAAACTTCGAGAGTTTGAGTTTGGCTCAAAACTCAGAAATCTTTTGCAATAAGTTGCCTTTAAATCCAAACTCCTCTGTTTTTACAAAAGTCATGTAGTAACACTCGGTAACTTACTTACATAATGTCCAGTCACTTCTCTCAGTGATCCAGTAGTTTCAAAGCAAGAGGAAGTCAATGAGTGAGACTTTTACCCAGCATGCCTTGTGTTTGCTCACATTTGGGGCCAAGCAAATGCTTTAATCACAACCAGCAGGAGTCAGTCAGGCTGAGCAGGAGTGGGCAGCTGGACTTAAGCTTGCAGGACGAGGAGGAGGAGGAGGAGGAGGAGGAGGAGGAAGAGGAGGAAAACACCCAAAAACGATGAGTATAATACAAAGTTACAGTGTTTGTATCGACAACCAAACCCCACCGCCCCGTCTGATTAAAAACAGTGAAATATACGAACAAACCTAAAGACCTGAAATTCACCCGAGAGCAAACTTTCATTTAATACTGTACAACGGACAATATTTTTGTACAATGACCGTAATACCATATAAATAACCTCAAGCACTGCTTGAAACAGCGCTTCAAAAACAAAAAAACAAAAAAAAAACCCAACATATTGATAAGATGGTTTACTTTACAGGGAATATACATACACAGGGTTAAACGAAATACACTGAAAGCAGCATTTATCTTATGACAAAGATATCGTCTAATGTTATATACTCATGGTAAATATAGCTACCTGTGTGCTTCTGTAGACAAACCATCGAGATTATGGTCCGAGTTTGACATCAATACAATCCTTGTGTTGTCTCATTCTAGTTGGCAAGTAAACATGAACAAAAGTTTCTCATAGAGTTCTTCTTATCTAATGCTTTATCTATAAGTATATACAATTCAAAATGGTACAACGGATGTTTGTTTTTAATTTTTCCTCTAAATGCGTCCTTCGAAGAGCAAAAATACAGACCACAATGGTTAAACTAAGTCGGGGTGAGAACACTCTGGAGTCGAGAGCCGGTCTGGAATGTCAAAACAGAGACGTCCGATGTTTTGTTCAGTTGTTTTTAAGCTGTAAAAAGTCACAGTGATTTCACTTGGCAGTAAATAAATCAAATCAAAGCTGCGACAGAGATAGAAGAAACCGGTCTAAACCACTCCAGAGACTCTCCAGAGACAAATAGGTGGAATTCAACCTTGACTCTCCTTTCTGTTAATTTTATGCAATACAATTCTACTTATTCATTAAAATGTTCACAAGGCAGCTGACTCCAGAGTGTTCGCACCGTATTGCCTACTCCTACTTGTGGCCCACAGTAATGAACAATATGTTATCTATGGTCAAAAGTCTGCATAGCACACTGTACACAGTATGAGTCCAAGTCAGTTATTGGGCCAAGCTAAAGATGGTGTTCTTCTTCCAAAGCCTCCACCGGCAGCCAAAAGTTAAAGAACATTTTCAAAGAGGTGCATTGATCGCATGATGTTTTCATCCTGTGCACAGAAAGAAAAAAACAAAAAAACAAAACAATGTAATGAGAAAATGCAAAGTGTGCCAGCGGGAGTGAAAGAGATGTGTCGGGATATCCAGCTTACATTTTGGCAGCAGTCGATGAACTCGTCTATGGTTACCACTCCATCTTTATTTTTATCCATCTTCTGTTGGAGAGAAACAAATTATGAAGTTTTCCAAAGCCTCTTAACTGGGACTGACATTTACAGCGCAGAGGCCGCTGCCAACACACGACACACTTGCCTGAAAGAATACTTCTACATGCTGACGAGGCGTCTCCTCTTTGAGGACGGGGTATGTGCATTTTCCCATCATGTCGTAGATGGCCTTCATGATGTCGAGCATTTCCTACGACACGCAGAAAAGGATATTTTTAAAAATCCATTCCATCTCAAGAGATTTCTCCAGTTACTCCTGTGAAATTATGATGAATGGAATTTCATTTGTGGTATTCAAAGATCTGAAAAAATGACGTTTGGAAAATTAATACTGTCAGTGTTTTTTATTGAAACGACTTTCTTCTGACAAAAATAGGCCCCATGAAAACTGTTCACAGTGAGGTTTGTGGAGCAACAGGGACACTGTTTCACTGGCCAGGTTTTAATCCTAATTAAGCATCTAATTTTTAACTGAATATCAAGTAAACTGGCAAAAGTAAATGCGAGTAAATGCCCCTTAGATAAAACTAGAACTCTGCTCCTCCTCCTGGCTCTCTAGCCCGTGACGGGAGACTTTGGTCAGTCACAGGCTCCTTACATAGAGGACTGTCAGTATTTCATGAACTGGGCTGCAACAGTCGACCATCTTCGAGCCGCCGATCCAAAGCATCAGTAATTGGACGACTTGGAAATGAGACTCAACAATAAACTATCTTTCTCCAGAATCACTGACTGCACCGTTAATATGAGGAATGTTACATTAGACCTGTGTTGAGGAGACTGTCAGAGCAGAAACAGCTGTTTCATTTGTGGTTTTGAGTGAAAATGTCTCAACAAGTGAATGGATTTTAATTCAGTCTGGCGCACACATTTATGTCCTCCACAGAACACCTACAGAACTAACACCACTCTCATCAGCCTGTTCACAGCCTGCAGCATGTTAGCATTGTCATTGTAGTCACTGTCAGCACACTGACGTTAGCATTTAGCTCAAAGCACAGCCTCACAAATGTCAAGTCAAGTCAATTTTATTTATTTAGCCCCCTATGACCTCATTTATCTTCTAGATGTACCTCCCAGAATGCATGTAGGAGGGGGTAATAAATTCAAGAAGGTGGGGCTGTCGCCAGTACAACTCAGGTTAAAACAGCTGAAACCTGTTTATATGTTTAACATCATTAATGGAGCAGCTCATTAATAGGCACGGTTCATACTCAGCACGGTCGCTACACCAGGGTTGGTGTGCACTCATGTAAGGTGCAGCGAGCACACAGTGTAGCCCGAAGCTCATTTTTTATACAGGGACCTTCTCTGAGGTAAGCTGACCAATTAAATTATGATTGGCAGGTCCTGGGTGTTAGTGTATTTTTATTCAATTGTTGTAAAACGTGAATGCTTTTAGTGCTTGCAGTGCCTCTATTTTAGTGCTTTCATTGGTTTTGTGAATGCTTTTAGGACATATGAGTTGTGAAGAAAAGGAAAATATAGGTTGCTCCATCAGTTGGTCAAAAAAGATATTCCCCACCCTTTGGCGACCACGTTTTCCACCTAGGAGGCTAAAATTGGGCCTGGACATCAAGTGTGTGTGTGTGTGTGTGTGTGTGTGTGTGTTTGTGTTCATGGCAATCAAGTGAAAGGAGGCACGGCAATGAGAGTGGCCTACCGCTTAAAAGGCACATATGGATTCACAGACTTGCACAAGATTTTGTGGAAATGTTTGTCATGAGCCACAGAACAGCTGATTAACTGTTTGTGATGACTGGTTAAAAAAAGGGGGTGTGGCAGTGGGAGTGGCCTATAACAACAAAGCGCACAACATTTAAACGGATTCACACGACCAAACCGATGAACTGTTTGTTGAAGATGTTTGTGGGAGACATTTCACTCAACAGATGTGTGACTTATGCCCCGCCCCTTTCAGAACTCACAAATCATTTGTTGTAGACAAATTATCCCTATCCCCTATATTTTAGCCACGCCCCTTTCACAAACCATGAAATGTTTTAGGCGCCTGTGGGACTCATTCACCTCCTTCCACAACTCATGAAACATTTAAAGCCTTGGGGGAGGCGTAATTGGAATTGAGCCACGGAGGTCAAGTGGTTGTGTGGAGTGTGTGAATGCCTGCATGTGTGGATGCATATGCACACATATGTCGCTTTATAACTGGTTGCAGCTATTGCAAATTCACACTTGTTTTGTTTGTTTGTTTTTTTAAATTTATTTGGGACCATGTTGGAAATAAATGTTTTACGCTCTACATGGTAACCCTTGAATCGTTTTTCCTCCTATATCCATCAATACAATCAATCAGTCAGTCAGTCAATTTACCTCAAGGGGGAAATGAAATTCCATTCAGCTCAAATGTGAATCTCAAAACTTGGACAAATAGAACAAAACCTGTCACGGCTACATACCACAAGCAATTTTTTTCCCCCCATAATTTGTGACCTGACCCTTAAAAAAAAAATTCTTACCCTGAAACCTCATGTAAAAGGTGAATATTTGGGTATTCTGGAAACTGTGTCATGACAGTGTTTGACAGACATACCTCTTTAGTGATATATCCATCTTTATTGATATCATACAGGTTGAAAGCCCAGTTGAGTTTTTCCTGGATTGTTCCTCTCAGGAGGATAGAAAGGCCCATAACAAAATCCTGCGGTGAAAACAAGACTCACTGAGAATTGTACAAAATATGCACATTTAAAAACATGCTTCTGTACTCAAAAACCAAAAAACAACAACAAAGTATTCACTGTTCACATTAAATGTAGGAAGTATATCGGCTGATTTCATACATCAACATTTCTGCGAGGATCTCGTGTCAGGTATTAATTAGAGGGAAATGATGAAACAGCAAGTACCCCGACACCATAAATCAAAAATACCTCGTTATTCAAATTATTAGCCGACTCATATTCTGTGCCGGCCCTCGGGGAATCCCCGTACTTCTGAACAGAATGGACTTGCACATTAGCCGATGAAGCTCTGGTTTGGCATAACGACTGCTTTTCTGTCCTAATAAGCAAATATATGCCCTTCATAAATATTAATCACGTGTTGATAGCATCGCAAGTAGACTCACGCGGGCTAAATTAAAATTACCAAGGTTGCAGGTTATATAATACTCCAGTGTACTGGCTGAGGGGCTTTCAGGGTCGAAGCTCCAAAACTGTTAAAGGGATAGTTCGGATTATTTGAAGAAGGGTTGTGTAAGGAATTATCCATAGCCAATGTATTAATGCAGTAGATGATGGTCAGCATGCTCCCAGTTTGGAAAGGCAGCAGAAGTGCCAGTGTAGGAAGCTAAGCAATGAACTTCTGGGGACAGGGTCAGCAGCAAAAGGTATTTTAGCCACTTTTCTGGTGGGAAACCGCTGTTATATCCAAATATCGTTCTCTCCAAACCAACCAAACTCCATTGGCTGAGTAGTAATTTTACCTTGCAGAACAAGGGGGCTGCTGGTCCACTGCTGCCTCAATGTGTTAGTTTGTTTGTGCTGTTGTGTGACTTCAGTTTTCGAAAGGATAGTTCAGATTTACAAAAGTCACACAACAACACAAACTAACAGACCAAGGTGTAGTAAACCAGCAATCCCCGTGTTTTGCAAGGTAAAATGACTGATGTTGCCTGTGGAGTTTGGTCGGTTTAGAGAGAGCGATATTTGGCTTCTATAACAGCAGTTTTCCATCAGAAATGAAGCTCAGCGTAAGTTCAGGAAGACTATCTTTATGCCTCATTTATCCCTAACTGTCTTTCTCTCCCCCTCTCTCTTTACCCACTTATTCTCAATCAGCTTATCTACGGGCGTTCACTCTCTAAGTCAACCAACCAGATTTAGCCACAGTCCCCGTCAGCCAATCATGTCGTCGTGTCAAAACTTTAAATCTGTTCTCCCCTCTGTCACTTTCAGCTGTCATGTCTGCACGGAATTGTTGCGACCCTTCTCCATCCGATTCTCCTCTAGTTCTTCTAATCCAGTGCCTCAGTTGAACTCATCAGAGGTCCAGTCCTCATCACATCCAGATCGTCAGCCATCGCTTCACCACCACCACCAGTGTCCACACTGCATCGGGGGTTTCCTTTACTGATCACGGCTTTGCTGCCCCCTTTGTACATGATGATGTCACAATGGAGTCTAACCGCCAAAGACTTTTCACATTTCTCTTTCAATTGTGCACATGTCGGATAAATATATTTTGTACACTCAGAATGAAGTCTCCTGGTTTAAATGGCTATCTGACAGAAAAGTAAAGTGGTGAAAATATTCCAAATGACACTGATTTTTCTAGATGGAAGCTGGCTAAAATACCTTTTGCTGCTAACGCTGTCCACAGCAGTACATTGCTCAGCTTCCATGCTGGTGCTCCTCTCTGCTTCTCCAAATTGAGGGCGTGTCAACTGACTATAGAGAAGTACCTCATACAACCCCACATCAAATATTCCAAACTATCTCTTCTAAATTTGGTGTAATTTGTTGTTATGTAGCAATATTACCTGTACCTGATACTTTGTGACAATTATACTTGGCTTACCTCAAAACTGACAGAGCCGTTGTGATCTGTGTCAAATGCGTTGAACAGGAAATGTGCATATGTTGAAGCATCTATGGAGAGAAAACACACACACACACACACACACACACACACACACACACACACACACAAAATCAAATAAACATCTGCCATGATTAAAGCTCAATCAAAAGCAGCAGCAACACCTAGTGCAAACAAGAAAATGGTTCAAAGGAAACTTTTGTAGCTTTTCTGAACAACTTCAAAGAAAAAACGACTTTTCTTTCATGATAAAAGAGAACAATATGCTTAGAGCTAAGAGTTTTATCATTGTTTCCTGTGTGCTGAGCCATTATATTAACTGGTCTGCCTTTCTTCTCTCTGAACAGATATATCAAAGCCTCCTAATGTTTTCTCTCTTGTTCCTCGGGTAGAATCTTTGCATAATGATGAGAGCCAACAGCGAGCAACTCCAGGCTGCATCCTTTCACCCTCTTCCCTCTCTTTCTTCTCTCGCACAGATTTTCCTGGATGGAAGTTTAACTTAAAGTATTCTGGACTCTGAGCAATTTTTGTAAACACAATTGTGAAAGAGTGAAAGACAATCTGCGTCCATCCAGCACACGGGGGAGGATAAGACAGCAAAGACAAGGAGGCAAAGACAACAAAGCAGTGGGGATGAACGTGACACAAACCTCCTTGTGGGAAGAACTGTGAGTAGATGTCTTTAAAAGTTTCTTCGTTGACGACTCCACTGGGGCATTCCTGCAAGACAAAACGGAAGTGCACAGTTCAGTCAGCATCTGCATTAAAGCCTTCTGAGTTTAAGACGTGCCCATCATGGTCCAATATACAAATTAAAAAAGTGTGACTGAAACTTGAGACCTCCACTGCACTTCACTGTGCAGGAGGAGACATCTTGGGTCCAGCTTCTCAGCTTAAAATAAACACACCTTTAAAATAAATCATATTTGCATATTCATAAATTATGGATTTCTCAACAAGAAGGAAACAAGTAGATGTAATTTAAATGTTTGTTTTAAGTATGTTGTTATATCTTTGTAGAGGAAAAACTATATGGGTAATTAATTTTTAGGCAGATGCACCCAGGTCTCATTAGCTAACAAAGCTATTTGCACCCAAGGTGAAACAGCCAATGCAGCTATTTACACACCCAGGTGTATATAGCATAGCATGGCAAGAAAGAAGCACCCCGTGGTCAGCAGCCAACAACACTATTAGCACCCCAGGTGTTAATAGTCAATTTTCAATTTACACCCACATGGCAGAGACAAATCACAATATTTTCCAGAACCTAATTAAGTAGTTTTGTTTGTCAGACGTACACAGCTGAATAACTGCTAAGTGACTATTTAGACACAGGTGCAAATAGACACTCTTATTTTTTATATGTCATGAATTAAGGAGGTTTTAAACATTTAGGTTGCAGGACTCAAGTCAGCTTTCCAAAGTGACCAAACATTACTTTAGTAATCACTTGTTTTAAAAAGTAATTGGGTGTGATTAAAGGGACTGTTCAGGTAGGAACTATTTTTTCTTCCCCAAACTACATGTGTCAAAGGTATCACCATGCTATCTAGCTCAATGGTGCTAACATTACACCTCAGCCGAGGAGGATGTCATTAATGTTTACATAATGCACTGCCACGAACAAGAGCCTCTCATCTATGAGTAGATGCGCTGTGTTATGGCTGCCGGGTGTAGTTCCTATATAGCTCCAAAATAAAACTGCTCACAATACGGTCTGTGGATTATCT
Organism: Lutjanus campechanus; assembly: GCA_027495735.1. Classification (NCBI taxonomy): domain Eukaryota; kingdom Metazoa; phylum Chordata; class Actinopteri; order Lutjaniformes; family Lutjanidae; genus Lutjanus; species Lutjanus campechanus. Next base: position 221,676 of record JAJHUR010139489.1, read on the forward strand.
TGAGTACCTGGGTCATGATTTGTAGAAAGAAGTTTTCCAAATGTATTTTTTGCTCCACAAGTTGAGTGCCATCTACTTCTCATTATATGAGAGAATAGGCAGACATCTCTACGGTGGATATCTGCAAACCTGGCAACACACCGGAACTAACAGATGGATAATTAGCGCTACAGGTAAGAGGAAAAATATATCTTTTTGCTGTTGGGGTGAACTGTCCTTTTAAAAGTGCAGTAGTCCAGGTCCATGTTAATACATTTGTTGTCAGTTCATCTCTGGATGTAACTGGAAAAGATGAATAAACAGTGACACTTAATTCTGTCAAGGACTCGTCTTTTTTTTATTTTTGTCACTTCCGTCCTTTACAGTTTCGCAGAGGAATGTGACAGATACAGACTTGTGTTAAATCTGGTGATATTCAAACTGCAAACCATCCAAGCCTCAGTAGATGTCTAGTCCACAGCCATTCAGTGTCACCCACCTGTGGTTGTCTGGAAGATTTCAGTGGAAAAACACTGATTCCTCTTACGCAACACCTCTATGAAGGATGCTTTTGTCTCTTTGAAAAGGTCCAACCAAAGACTTGGCGGATGACCTTGCTCAGAGCAGCTTGGTGATAAAGGCAGCCAGTATTGCAGGTTAAATATCTGCTTGGTTTAAGGCTGCACACTGCTCACTCTGGCAGGATATTGAATCTTTGGAAAAGAGGAAATGCTCCACCTATATAGACAATTTCAAAAACAGGAGGCCTGTGTGTCTCTGGGCTTTCTAAATAAGAAAATAAACAATGTCCGCAGTGGAGGTGGCTGGAGGAAAGGAGGAAAGATAAGGCACATCGAGTGGATAACATTAAGACCTTAACAGATCAGCCAGAAAACAAACACACTGGGAGAAATATAGCTTTGCACTTCTTGCACCACTGAAGATTAGGTACTTTTGAATAAAGTGTTTTGTACAGTATAGTATAGGTCTCATGTAAGTAGTAGTTCCTGTATGCACACACTGCAGTTACAACCATGGGCACTGTGGTTAATCCACAGATTTGTTGCCTAAAAGTCTCATATTGTCCCATATTGTCCATATGATACTTGCTGCAGTGGCATTACTGCACACATGGAAACAAAACTGAAAGCAGCCACTCTAATTGTTAACCTAAAACATTGAAGAAAACACTCATACATCAATACAAGACACAATAAAGAAATCACCTGGAAAGCTTGTGCTGCACAACATAATTTAAAAGGTAATACAGCCTACAGGGACCAGTAGAGGTGTGGGTGCAGCTCTCCAAATTGGAGAAAATAATATTTTCAGGTGGATGGCAGATTTATGCCTACATGTGGATATGGATGAACTCAGAGCCCATCCACACATCATTAGTAAGTAGAGTAATACAGGACTTTATACTTGAAATGTTATTTATCCAGAACATTTTGTTATTTAAAACATTAGAAACAGCCAGGTGGCTTTTCAGCAATATAATAGATACACAAATCTACTATTTTTGGAAAAAAAAAAAACTCACAAAAGCTGAAATTTTAAATAATTAATACTTCATGTGGGTCGGAGCCGGCATGTTCCAGTGGAAGCTGTGGCTATTCAAAAGGTTAATGTTTTGGCATAGATCTGATTAGACCGTCCACAGTAACTGAATTAAGTTCCAACAAGTAATGACTATGTTCAGTATCTCATGTTCGTAACAAAGTTTGGGGCTGCAACAACACAACCCAAAGAGACTCAGTTTACTGTCACTCAGGAGTAAAGAAACCATAAAATATTCACATTTTAGAGGCTGAGATCAGAGAATTTGAACATTAATTGATGATTATTAACTGTTGCAGATCTAAGAGAGTTACAGTTGTGTTTGTATTGAAGTCTGCATCTCTCATTTGTGTACTAGCGTACCTTGAACACTCCAATATGGCAATGGTGCAGACATACAGTAGACCCCATTTTGACATCACAAATTTCTGGGGACCCCAGAGACACTTTTTTCTAGAATTAGTTTTTAATCATGTTTTTTATACTGTGTTGCAAATACAGAGTAACCAGGATTAGTGCACAAAGTGACAATTTTATTTTCCCTGATCAGGATATAGGCTTTATTTACAAGGCTGAAAAATAATACTGAACAAACAATATGTTCAGATATTTTTATATGCTGCATTTTATTTGAACTAGATTTATATTCGAGAAAGTGAAAGTATAGAATACAGTTGTTTAAGATTGTGTGTGGTGTTTTAATTTTGAAAAGAATAATAATTAGTTAAAAAATATTTTTTATCAGCAATTTTTTAACAATTAATAGACATTTCAGGCGACCCCATTTGAATTACAGGCGACCCCACATGGGGTCGCGACCCCAAGGTTGAAAAACACTGGTCTAGCAGTTGTTGATGACTTGCAGTCCTTATATCAGCTGGTTAAGAGGAGTGAGGAGTCAGCAGTCGGTGGAAAACAGAGCAGTCAATAAAACCAGGTTTTTCAAAAATAATGAATCGCCACAACCATGAGGGGCCCATGAGGATACAGTCAAAAATGTATACAAAAAATATTAAGCTGACTGGTCCAGTCATATGAGATTAGCTTCACACATACATACACGACCCATCACGATTTGATTTATAATCTGTTTCACTTCATTTGAACAAATTTAAGGTAAGAGAGTCTGCTACAGCCAGTTCTTTGCTTCATTTCTCTGGGATGATGGGACGTGCGAGACAAACTGTTTCCTCAGTGTGAGCAGCCTGGTAAGAATCACAGGGTAGACTGGATTTCCTCCTTCCTGTGACCATGTCTGATCAGCCACTTTGGGAAACAGAGCTGTGAGTGTGAAAAAAATAAAGATGAAACCCTGTTGTTTCGCTTCAAACGGGCTCCTCATCTTTCAAGCTGAGAGGATGCTGCAAGGTTGTCTGCATGAGTCCCCTGACACTCTTCTTCTTCTTCTGTTGTCTCACAGACCCAGTTACATATCTTGTGGGGTGAGGTGAGGTCAAGAATTTTGGAGACGTTAAGGCAGACAGAATGAGCACAAATCTCTCTCCATATTGTTGTCTGGCAGCCCTCGCAACCTCATTTAATCTCACTCGAACTTTAATCTAACTCTCAGCAAGCAAATTTCCCAAAATTTCCTCTTGAGTTTATTGAACAATTTTCATTATATCCCTGCGAAGACTTCAGAGATGAAAATCTCAAACATGAAACACTCTAAAAGCAAAGCTGCTCCACAGCATCTTCGTACATTTGATACAGACAGTATTTCTTTGTTGCTTAGAAGAGCTTCTGTTAATTAGAGCATTGTTTATGTCCTACAACGGTGCAGTGAATGGCTTGTCAACAGTCAACCTTTTGTTGAAGTAGTGCAAGGAAATGTCATCTAATTAAGTACTTAAAGTGCGGAGGGGGAGTTTTTTAAAACATGTAATTTCACCTCGCTTGTAGAGTCTGTGCACACCGTGTGTGTGCGTCTGTACACAGATGGCCTATTACAGCTGTCAACACTAATATCACACTGATTAAGTGTGACAGTAATGTAGGAATGGCCGTGTTCCAAGTAGTCGTCTACTTCTAACCTCGCTAGCTCATCCTCGCAAAACCTGAAGGAAAATTAAAGGTCAGTAAAACTTTAAGATCTGTGAGAGACTCGGTTCAACAATCACGTTTTATCATCTCTTTTCAGGCCTCATGGTGACACTGGCCAGGGAGGCAGTTTTTCAAATTGAGAACGAAGCCGTTGTGTTATCTAGTTATCATCACATCCAATACAGTGCCTCTGCAATTCAATTTAAAGTTCAGTGAAGCAGTTGCACTCACTTGATGCCTGAAGTGCCTTAAGGTCCTATCAGGATAAACTTTGATGTCGCTCAGCTAAAAGTCAGCACCTCACTCACTCACTGCTCTTTACAAAAGTCATTCATATCAAGCTATGGGGAGTAATCAGTGAAGTGCTGACGGATGAATAAATCACAGCATTTTCTGGAGGGAAAACATTGCCATATGAGCCAAATATCGCTCTCTCCAAACAAACCAAACTCCATAGGCAAAATCAGTCATTTTACCTCACAGAACACAGGAGTGAGTGGAGAGAGCAATATTCGGCTCATATAGCAGTGTTTTCCTGTCAGAAAATGCCGTCTAACAGCAAAGTAAAGCAGTGATAATATTCTAAATACAGTATACACATGGTGTTGATTGTTTTAGATTGACCTTTTTTAAAGTGGCTGACCCTGTCCACAGCAGTTCACTGATTAGCTTCCATGCTGGTACTCCCAGTTTTTCATGTCCATATTTTCTTTTATCCATCTCTAAATTAAAACTGAAATAACAGGCAAAGGGCAACCGAAGTAGCATGTTGTGTAGAATGAGAATAAATTAGGGTGTCATGTTCCACTTGCCCCTGCATGTTGTTCCATTTTACACACTATTCAGTGCCAATCCCATTAGACGAGGTCAGAGAGTGTATTTTGTATTCATTTGATATGCTTGTAGAGTTTGCTCATCCATGAAAATAAAATCAGAAATACAATCTGTGAAATTCCTCTCAGAGACCGGTGAAGCGATGTGGCCAATAAGCAGTGTGGGGAATGAAATAAACCTGTGAAGAGAGGCATCATCGCTGATGGGATAGAAACTGTGAGATCTTAATCTAATGCCCGAGGCAGTGCCCCCGACTGTGAACTGTGAAAGCCCAGAAGATTTAGCCGCGACGTGAGGACAATATTGTGTTATTTCCTGTAATCTGAGGGTCATTGGATTTATGAAACAACCTCATACCTTTAAGGTGACCTTTGCTCAAATTCCGCCTCAAGAGCGAGATCCAGAGCCAGAGGTCTTGATTTGGTCCCCGCTGGACATATTGCTGGATCTAAGACAAAGCCCCACTTTGACCACCTGCACTGCAAGTGAATGACAAGCTTGTTGTCAAGACAAATGACCTCATCCTCCCACCTGCATTAATGGCATTTGATTTGGTTCGAAACCCTGGACGACAAGGACAAAGGGCCAAATTTCTCATTGTGGGAACTGTGCCAGCTTCTATTAGTCTGGCTGGCTTTAAAAGCTCGCATTTATTCTGCCAATGTCACCGGGTTGGGGCAAGACAGAGATGAGCCGTTTGACCCTGGCAGTTTAAAAAATGAGCGACACTGTGGACTCTGTGATGGACAAAAGCTATTTGGTGGCCGTAATTTAAGTGCCTTGGTTCTTTCTCTTTGTCCAATTCGGACATCTGTCTAATTACGCAGCAGTGACGAATGACTTTGAATAAAGATGAAAAGGAGGTTTATCCTTGGTACGCAAAATAACAAAAAAAAAAAAGAGTAGGGCTGCATCCACTGATTATTTTCATTATTGATTAATCTGTCGATTATTTTCCATAAAGTGTCAGAAAATAGTGAAGAATGTTGATCAATGTTTCCCAAACATGACATGCTCAAATGTTTTGTCCACAACTCAAAGATATTCAGTTCACTGTCACAGAGAAATAAAGAATCCAGAAGATACTGACATTTGAGAAGCTGATATGACATTTCTTTCTTGAAAAATTACTCAAAACAGTTAATTATCAAAATAGTTGGTGATGAATATAATAGTGGACAATTAATTAACAGCACTTAACAGTTTTTCCAGTCATAAATCTGTATGTATAAATTTTAGAAGCAAAGGCAAACTTAGAACATTATGACTGTAGTAGCTGGTGGCCATTCTCATGTGCAATTATGTGTCATAAGTTGTTGCAGCATTTTTTGGGATGATGTCATTTATTTCATAGATCTGGTGCACAATTTATCAATTTTTACCACTGGAGGACTGATTAAAAGTGGTAAAAAACCCTCCAAAATATCAAGACCTGGAGGGATACCATATAAAATTTCATGCTGTGATTTGGTATAAAAATATTTTTTTTCATGAGGCTATGATTAGGTAGGTTTCAAAACCTACAATGAAATGGCTGCAATGGGGACTTACATCATAACACAAATAAAGTTGGGCTCATTGAATCCATAAAAGTCTCAGCTTTCCAGTCATACCTAATTTATGGTACTCCAATACTGTTTAGGGTATGCAGTATGCAGAAATACTGAAATAGAATAGTTGAAAATACCACATTTATACTGCATGTCGATAGTCCACTTGATTAGTATGAAGTGTGTATGTCTGTAAAGGGAAGACTCTTGGGTTTTCATTCAGTGTGTGTTATTTTGACAACTTCTGAACTGGCTAGTGTGGCATGATTGAGACCAATGAACGCCCTAGGTCATTTAGTTTCATATGATACCAGTTTCTTCACTACATTTCAAACTGAGCCCGCTACAGCCTCTGAAAGAGAGTAATGGCAGCCCGGGCCGTGGACATCTCCACAGAGCTGATCACTAAAAATCTAAAAAGCCAACCTTATGGTAGCCGCTGATGTGGCTAACAATGACAACCATAAAACATAAATCAAACGAGTCACTTTTGTATGTTTTTACTTGTGCTGCTATATTAGTTTGAACAGATTTTACATAGTTATAAGAGTGAATTACGACATCTTCTTTATTTCTGTGTTACACGCTAAATGCTTTCAGAAAATGCTTGGCAAAGAGTTAGAGACATGTGTGTTCAAAATGTTTTGCCAATTCATCTTTGAGGATTTCATTTCACTGGATAGGTGAAAGCTTTGACTTGCTGGTGGTGCTATATAAAAAGCATTCATCCTCTGGCCACCATGAATGCCAGTGCAGAATTTCATGGTAATCCATCAAATAGCTGTTGAGATATTTCAGGTTGGACCAAAGTGGTTGACTGTGCCAATAGCATGGCTAAAAATACAATGCAAAATCTGTAATGTTAAAAAAAAGAAAGAAAAAAACCTGGGAGGGTGTCTATCAACATATGCAATATTCTTTCCCTCAGCATCAGAGGAAGTCAGGCAGAGTGTGTGGCACAAATTAAAGGCCTCATTAGTACACTTCTTACCTCTTACTCTGTCTCAAGTGGAAGCGGACTAATGGGCAGGCTTTGCAGGGACTCGACTGGAGCATAGTGCAGGCTCAACAGGAAACTGAAGCCCCATGGGAATTTCACTATCACAGGACTCTCGCTATCCTCCTCTCTCTTTCACTGCCAGACAATTTGGGTTGAGTTAATTCTGGGTCATCTCATTACGCCTCACACCAGAGGTGACAATGAAGTGAGGTGGTTTCATATGGGCTGCTCTGGAGGACTTTGACCTGATTGCTCATCAGTAATCTTCCACAATGTGTCGGAGAAATGACCTAATTATACTTGGCACAGTGAACAATGGACAGAAAATTCAATTTTCTGTGCTAAGCACAATTGGACTTGATAACATTTAGCACAAGATGTAGTTGATTCAGCAAAATAGCATTCCTCAGATGCTTGATTATTATTTTACCGCTACACAAGCAAGAGTGGACACTGAATAGTGATGAGAACTACAAGGAAGAGGAGCTATACAAACTTTGACACCCCTGCCATCTACAGAAGGTTCTAAAAAAAGAATAAATCAAATGACATCAAAAGGAAAACATGTTGTTTGATGTCCAAGAAAGAGAGATGTCCAAGAGAGAACAAAGCCCAGTGAGTTGTACATTATGTATGGTTGTTGAGGCTGCATGGTGGCCCCGTCACTTACATTCTTGAAGCCGCGGTAAAGGATCTGTAGCTCCTTGCGGGAGAAACGTGTCTGGGCTTCAAGCTGTTCCAGGCCCTCAGGGCGATGGCGGACTGCAGATAGTTCAAGCTCATCTTCAACGCTGTCTGGAGGGGAGGAGGAAGAAGGTCAGGTGTGAACAGATGCTTCTGAGAGTCTTTGCAAATAAGCTTTTTTGAGGCCAGAATTTGAGACATCCCAATTATAATATACCTTTTTTTTTACAGCAGCCATGACATGAAATATTTGGGTAAACAACATTGTTACCAGTGATACTAATTAAAGTTCAGTTCAGGTTAAACAGAGTCAGGGAGCTGCTACTGTATTTCTTGGATCACAGGAAGGCTCTCTGGATTTGAATCTAATACCTCTGGTCTTAGCGTCTTTTATAAAATTTGGTCTCCAGTTCGTTTTGGGAGGCTGTAACATATTTTGGGGGTGTTACGAGTGGACTTGCATGTGTATTTTGCATTAACAAACAGAAAGGTTTGGAAACCCCAGCCATAAAGAACAAAACATGGAAAAGCCACTGAGCCAGACACATAATGGGGCGTCGCTCTCAGCACCGACCTTTTACCTGCCTAAAGAAAAGAATCTAACCTAAAGCAAAAAGCAATAACTGGAGTAACAGTGATCACCAGCCCTTTTTGATTATTGTCTGTTGCAATTTGAGTATGGCTGATGTTGTTTAAAATACAGCTTGTTGGTTGGAAGTTAATACCTCTGGTCTTTGCATGTTTTATAGATTTCAGTCTCCAGTAGAGCCTTTGTTTGTTTAGAGTTACACCTGTGCTTACCTTAATATTTCATATCAACAGGGCTGCTGTGAAAAAGGCATATAAGATTAAACTAAAAACTAAAACTAGGTGTGAAAAAAACCCAAGTTAAATAAAAATAAAAACAAAAACAAAAAATACTAAAACTCTCTTGTGAATTATCAAAACTAAACAAAAATAAAAAATAGGCAGGAAATGTCTTTATTTCAGTTTTTGTCAGTGTGGTCAAATTAGTATGAGGAGGCACTGGTGCATATGTTTGAGACTAAGATGTCTACATGACTGTGACTCCACACTCAGTTGTTGTGTTTGTATCATAATACCTAGTCTGAACTTCTTAAATCTTTCCCTAACAAACATACATTTTAAACAATAAATACTCAACTGAAAGAAGCAAACTCGCTCTGGAAACTAAACTGAATTGAATTTTTTTTTAAAAACATAACAAAAATAAAAACTAATGAAAAATAAACCCACATATTTGCAGCTTATTTATAACAAACTGGTACATTTTTGCACAAAATGGCCACAAATTCTTGGTAATCTTCTCGATAACAAATAAAGTCCATTAAAGTGATTCAAATTTCTCTTCATTATATCAGGTCTTTTGCAAATATTACATCAGAAAACCAAACAAAATTCATATCGCCCTCTTCTCTTCGCCAAATACCACAGCAGTGGTAATTAGTGTTACTGCAACCCCAGAACAAAGTCCACGTGGCAGAGAGCCTCTTCATGAAGGAGGGCGGCTGAGCCCTGTGAAACTTTTTAATGGGCCTGTAATGATGGCAGATGTTGTCTTGGCCCTGTCACCGCCCGCACTGCGCTCGCAGCGGAGCGTTTGACTTGTCTTGCTGGTGCAGGTCCTCTCATATACCTGAAGTGTTACACAGTGTCTAAATGCCTCATTAGCTCCAAGGGTCTTATTGTGGCCCACAGCCAAAAGGCCACGTCTCCTAACAGACCACAATTAACCTGTTGCCATGGAGCCAAAGCTTTGTATTCATAAGTGAAGTAAAACTGATATATTATAAAGAAATAAAAGAAGTTTGATCTCATTCTCATCATCAAATTGTTCAAAGAAGCTGCACACTTTTAGCTGTGTCATTGATGTTTATATGACTATTTTAACATCCTAATTGTGTTTGCACCATGTGAAAATGATGCAAATATTCTGCAACATGCAAATATATTCTTTCAGCTGTGACTAAATTAACATAGAAAATCAAGAATATTTTAACAGCAAACATGGTTAGGGGAAAAATTGACATAACGCTCTAATCTGCATATAAACATCACATCAAATCACACATTCAACAAGCATTCTTTTTACTTCTTCAACTGCAAAACCAAAATGTTCTTTGAGAAAGAGTGAAAAAAAGATTTCTAAAAATGAAAGTTTTAGCTGCATGCCAGCTCGAGCAATCATCTGTGACTAAAGCCTATATTGACTGTATGTCCCCCGTACCAAGAAAAGCCACAGAAGGGAAAAGCATCTTAAGCAACAACAAACAAATCATGACAGAGAGAGACAGACAGAGGGAAGGAGCCTTGGAAAGAGCCACTTGCTTTGATTACTGGAGGATGACTTTTTGGCTGTGGAGCATGGAAAGAGCCTCATGAGTCGAGCTCTCACCCCGCGCTTGTGGACAATCTGAGGGTAACCTGGGAAATACAGCGTTAGGTCTTACGGTTGCCAAGGCAACGGACAGCTTCAGTGCTTTCCAGGAAAACAGACATGCAAGAGGCGAAGAGGGTCTCTTAAAGTTCATATAGACACAAAGCTACCTCACGGCTGGTTCTTCAGGACAACAGCACAGAGTTTTGGATTGTGTTAGTTTTTAAAGCTGCACCAGACAGACGACTTCTTGAATTTGTTGGTCTTAAACATGTCAGGACACAAGAACACACAACTGGTTTGGAATGAACAGGAATTGATGCAACATCCGCTGTAAGATATAGTAGATATCTCAATAAGTAAAAAGAAAAAAAAAAAATGCTGACCTCTAGCACTGCGGGAGAATTGCTACAGTCATGCACTGTTAGCATGTTGCTGATGTTAGCATTTATTTCAAAGCACTACTGTGCCTGAGCACAGCCACAGAGAGCTGCTAGCATGGCTACAGACTCTTTGACATTTCACTGTACACCACAGATTATAGTTATTGTTACAGTCAGGGCGTACAGCGGTGCTTCGGGGTTTCGAAATCCCCTGAAAGCCCATTTGTTCTACAGTCTGTTATCCAGGAAACAAATGCCCATTGCTCTGATTATTCAAAAAATACTAGCCTACTTGGCTTACTTATGTAGTGTAACTTATGTACATGACTTTAACCGACATAGCTAATGTACTTATTTTAACCCAAACCATGATCATTTTCTAAAACTAACCAAGTAGTCTCGTTACCTAAACCAAACCAAACTGCAACCATTTCACAACTAACCACATGTTTAGTATTGATACAAAAATGGCCTAATGATTGCACATCAAAATACGTTAAGATATTAAGCGCAAAGACTCCAGGGAGGATGTATGTTTTCAGAACAAAGGGCCTTTGGAACAGTGGCTTTTGGTTTTCGGGTAAATGGGTTGGACAAATGGGCTGTTTGGTCCAATGGGACATTTATTGGACGACTGGGGTTTTAGGAACAATGGGCCATCAGAACACTGGGCAGTCCCTAATGCTAATAAGCTAATATATTGACTATCTTAGCATACTAACATTTGCTAATTAACATAAAAACAGAGCACATCTGAGAGGGTCTCGTGGGAATATCAGTGTTTCCAAATTATGACCTGATGATGGTGTTAGATGAAAAAAACAGGAGATTTCCCCGAGTCATTACTCATGTGGGAGCCATGAATGTCTGTACAGTATTTTGTGCCAATCTATCTAGTAGTTGTTGAGACATTTTACTGGATAATGAGTTAAAGAGTCAGGAGATCACCAATGTCATTAGGATTCACACTCTAGTGACCACTAATGCAACCATTTTGACATGAAATAGGGGATAAACACAGGTGTTACCAATGATACTAATTAAGGTTCAGCTCCATTCAGGTCAAACAGAGTCAGAATGCTGCTTTGTGCATGTTGTCTCACTGGAAAGGCTCTGTTACACAACATGGAACAAGACCTTAATTAGTATCATTGGTAACACCTATGTATACCCTACAATTTAATATCAATATGGCTGCCCTGAAAAAGGTCTATTTAACACTATGCAATTAGATAAAAATAAGCAGAAATGCAAAGAGGAGTTTCCTGTTACTTTTCTGTGTGTATCTACATGTAAACCTTTAGCAGTAAAGTATAATTTCAAGGCTTCCTGAATGCGGCATCACTGCAAGTCACCTGCAACTAGTTCACTGGGTTACATTACTTATTAACAAGTCTCCAAGCACATAGTGGGTCATCAGTGTAAAAGACTTGCTGTGAATATGAGATGGAGACTGTGACCTCACGACAGGGAGTAATTTAATATGTCATCACGTGTCAACTCTTTTCACGCAACGCCAAGCATGCACCTTGACAAGAGCGTATCCTGTTAGTGTAACAAGGGCATCTTGGTGCATGACTGGTAAAGTGACCTATCCAGGGTTTAAAATTATGATCACAATACAAAAAACGCCTCTTATGTTATATGAAGCAGCACTGAGTATGATCTTCATTAAGTAATAAGTTCATACCCTTGCCTAAAAGCGCACAAGCCCATTTCCCCTCCAGCTCCGGGCTATTCTGAAAAATTTAGTGTGAGGTTTGATGGCAGCAATGGGCGCCGGGATGAGCGCTCGAGTGCTGCAAACCATTTGTCAATCACGCCAGCACTCAATTAATTTCAAGGCTGCGTTCGCAGGTAAAGAATAATAGCAGAGGTAGAGCTCACGTGGGCCAATGTATAACCAGTCAAGCTGTCAAGATGGCTGATGGAAGTTGTAAACTGAGGCTGTAAAGGGACAAAGTGGGAACAATTACATCACTGAATAAAGGCTGTGAAAATTGCATTGTAAATCTATGACCTGGTCAGGCAACATTATGGCGGTCCAGTGGAAAACTGGCTGTGAGCATTAACCATCTTCAAAATCTGGTTTTCTTTTCAACACAGATAAGCCGAGCACATAGCATAGCTAATTACAGGAAACAGGGGAGGGCTCTGCCAGGTACCGAGCTTGCACAACTGTTTTTGGAGGACAGAACAAAAAGGGGCCAGATTGAGGAAGGGTCAGTCAGCACAAAACACAAAGTACAGCTGAGGTTTTGGATGAGAATGCAATTAGTTTTGCAGGTATTTTACCATAAGCCAAAGTGCTGGACAGATTGAAAAACTGACCTTATAATGGAACTAGATAAAAAGGTTTTGGGATCACCAAAATTATTACATCAATTAGTTCATCCTGTGGGGGAAATGAATGTACGTTCAAATTTAGTGCCAATAAATCCAACAATTGTTGAGACACTCAAAACCACAAGTCATTACAATTCATCCTCTTAGCACCCTGAATGTCTGTACAGGCAGCCCATCCAACAGCTGTTGAAATATATCAATAAAGAACAGTAAAACTCATGGTAGCCAATAACCTGGCAAACAGTAGACCTTTTTCACAGCAGCCATTTTGATACGAAATAGTAGAGTGACCACAGGTGTTCGCAATGATACTAATTAAGTTTCTGTTCCACTTGTAAAGGCTCTGCTACACTGAATGCAACAGGAACTTAATTGTAATCTACATTAAATTAATCATTTTTTTATGTTATTGCTTGTTCTTTTCTAA